>PVJH01023526.1:0-34680 GCA_004026705.1 Nesogale talazaci | reverse complement strand
ACTTCTGGTCAGGAAGCATTTCATATGGCACTGGTTTGACTAACAATTAAAGTTATTCCCAATTTCCCCTACAACATAGCTCCCAGTCTCTTCTTCGAGAGAACACAATGCCCAAGGCAAAATGTTATTACCATTGTTTGACTCAAAAGTGGCTTTTAGAAAATCAGTTGTTCCTTCAATATTTGAATTTTAAAATAAACACAAATGCTGAAGGGCAAATGGACTGGGTGGATCAAGCCAACTCCAGTTGGATTCCTATCAAATATGTCAGCGTGATGAAACGTTGGCTCCTTAGTTTGGACTTTACATAATCCTACAGACCCTACCTAACAGGTCCCCTCCAGCGAGATCCAGAAATCAGGGTTCTGGAAGTTGTCAGCAAGATACTTGAAAGCAGCTGAAGAGTGTGTTGTTCTGTTGCTGTGGTTTTTTCATACACAAAATCATGGAAATACAAATATAACATGTATCTCAAAGGACAATGTTTTCATTCTATCTGTAAGGTTTAGTGACTGATTCCTCGGATGTGGATAGCCTATTCTTTCTTCATAGCCTGTTCTTAGTCTAGAATCTTTGAAATCTGTTTCTGGCTAACCCTGCTGGTATTTGAAACACTGGTTGACATAGCTTTCAGCATCACTGCAACAAACAAGACACCCTAGTTTGATAAACTGACACACAGCCCTTGAGAAGCATGGGAAATTCCAGAACACTTCATTGTGCTCACAAAGAACTTGTACGTGGTCTACAGCCATAGCACCCTGAATGTGCCTGATCTTGTCTGATCTCGGAAGCTAAGCAGGGTCGGGCCTGGTTAGTATTTGCACTGGAGAACATGTGCATGTATCAGGGGACAGTTGTGTGAACAGAACAATAGAATACTGCATGGCTTAAAATCAAGAAACTTGTGCTCCAGGGTTGTATCCTCTTACTATATTTACTTAAGCTATATGCTGAGCAAATAATCAGAGAAGCTGGATAATAGGAAGAAGAATGTGGTATTAGGATTGGAGGGTGGTTTAGTAACCATCTGAGGTATGTAGATGACACAACCTTGCTTGCCGAAAGTGAGAAAGACTTGAAGCACTTTCTCTGATGAAGATTAAGGATTGCAGCCTTTGGTCTGTATTCCAACTCAATGGACCCAACCCACACCCACCCCTAAAAATCAAAACGAACAAACAAAAGACCTCCAGATTAATTCCTGTCAGGTCAGTTCTGACTCACAGAGGCCCTGTAGAACAGGGTAAAATTCCCCCTGGGAGTTTCCAAGGGTATGATACCTCCTTCTTTTTTTCTGGCAGAGGAACGGGTGGTTTCAAACTGTTGACCTTGTGGGTTGTGACCTAGCTTCTCTGAGACCAGGGCTCCCCACGCATTGCAAAGAAAATCAAAATGCTCACAAGTGGACCATAGGAAATACCATGGCAAATGGAGAGGAGATTGAAGTCGTCAGGAGAGCCAAAGCACAAGAGATTTTTAAAGTAGGGAAAAGCTAGGATGTTACCTTGATGACGAAGGGGTGCTGGCAGGACTTCAGCCAAGTATGTTCAATGGCTTCATATCCATGTGACAGTTGGATACGACATCAAGAAGGCTGCAGACGAATCCATGCCTTTGTAATATCGAAAGGACCCTGGGCTGCCGGCAGAAGGAAGGAATCTGTCTTGAAGAAGCACAGCCAGAATGCGCCTTAGGGGGCAAGGCTGCCAAGACTTCATCTCATGTATGTAGTTTGGGTGCGTTATTAGGTGAGGCCAGTCCCTGGAGAAGGACATTATGCTTATTAAATTAACGGACCTGTGAAAAAGAGGAAGACCTTGGACAAAATGGGTTGACACAGTAGCTGTATTGGTGGGTTCAAGCGTAAGAGCAAGTGTGAGGAGGGGATGGGGCTGAGCGGGCTTTCTTTCTGTGGTCTTTCGGGGGGGGGGGGTGAGGAGTTGGAAATGACAACACACCACAGCATGGAGTCCATCAGGGTCACTTTAGGAACACAGAATATAAGCCACATGGAGAAGTTTAACGTGTTCATCACGTTATGGCACTGCGCTAGCCATAAAGATGGAGACCATGCTGATTTGAGAAATTTTAAGTTTTAGTTCTGCACGCACTGACCAAACAAAACAGCTTTCTACCTCCAAACCTCTTTAAGAATTCAGTCCAAATACAGCAAGTTATATGACTTAAATTATGTGACAAGAAACAGGTTCTGCGATAGT
The DNA here is from genome assembly GCA_004026705.1 of Nesogale talazaci. Classification (NCBI taxonomy): domain Eukaryota; kingdom Metazoa; phylum Chordata; class Mammalia; order Afrosoricida; family Tenrecidae; genus Nesogale; species Nesogale talazaci. The sequence goes on along the minus strand of PVJH01023526.1, from coordinate 32,458 downwards.
CCTGAGAGGTAACTAACAAGGTAATTACAAGTCTTCTAAAGGACTTTCAAGCAATGGGACAAAACGGAGGGAGGCGTACAGGAAACAGGAAAATACATTTATATTTTCTCAATGTATTCTCACACCATCAGTTGATATCTTTGTTACCAGATTTGCTGTGGAGGAGTTGCCAACAGCCAAGCGGGGCAGGGAGTTTATAACAAAAGGAAGAATCAAAGACTCAGAACAGAAAATTATATCGATGTGAGTGAGGGAGAGGGCAGAGTGGAGACCCAAAGCCCATCTGTAGATAATTAGACATCCGCTTACAGAAGGGTCACAGGAAGAGACAAGTCAGTCAGGGTGCAGTGTAGCACCGATGAAACACACAACTTTCCTCTAGTCCTTTAATACCCCCACCCCCATCACCATCACTACTGTGAGTCGAATTCTGCCTGACAAATCCCGCTGGACCAGAGCATATACCTTGGTATAGCTAAGCGCTGGAAACACAGGGAATCCAGGGCAGATAACCCCTTCAAGACCAATAATGAGAGTAGTGATACCAGGAGGGGAAGGGGCAGGTGGGTGGGAAAGGGGCAAGTGATCACAGTGACCTACATATAACCCCCCTCCCAGGGGAGCGAACAATAGAAAAGTGGGTGAAAGGAGACAGTGGAGGTTTAAGACATGAAAAATGTTTTTATAAATTGTCAAGGGTTCATGGGGAAGTAGAAAGAAAATATTTTGTAAATGATGGTGGCAACATAGGTACAAATGTGCTTGACACCATGGATGAATATATGGATTGTAATAAGCGCTGTAAGAGTCCCCAATAAAATGACATAAAAAAGAAAGAGCCTTATTGTGCAAACACCAGGCTCGATGGATTTGTATCTAGAGACTGAGTCTAGAACCTGGAATCTTGAGAACTTTTATTGGGGAGGGATTGCTCACACCGGGCTATTGGGGACTGGCTGGCCAGTGGCTAGCAGGCAAGTGACAGAAGCAGAAGTAGGTAGGCAGAGCTGGGGGTGATGCTCAGAGGTCCCAGAGGACTTTTCACATTCCTTTGAGGCTGTTTCGCGATACATCTCGTGTCCCTGCCTATCTTCATTATTCCATGGCTGTCACACCTGCACTCTCTAAGGTTTGGGGCTCCATTGCTTATCTAACTGACCCTCCTTCCCCATTCCTAGAGTAGAACCTCTAGTTAACAGGTTCAACAAAAGACCCCAAATTCAGAAAACCAAACTTGATGTCATCAAGTTGATTCTGACTCATGGTACCTGATAGGACTGGGTAAAACTGATGCTGTGATTTTCTCAGGTGCTAACTCTTTACTGGGATAAGAGGTATAAAAGGATTTTTTATTATTATAAAGAAGGTATTGGTTATAACCAGAGATCCTTTTAACAAAATGAATCTCAACAGACCCAATTCCAAACTATTCTTTCCAGTGTCAGCTACATAATATATTTTCAGGATCTGTGCTTAAGATACTAACCACATATTTGAGGTTCCTTTCTGAACACCTGGTTTGAAAAAGGTTCTGGATAACAGTGAAGCTCTAAATCCACTTACAGAGTTCCCAATGATTATAGCTGGATTGAATTTCTTCTAACCATTAACCAAGGATATGAGCAGTCTTGCCCTCAGGCAGAGTGCATTGGAAAGTGGATTAACTCCACCTCCACCTTCACGCCTACTCCCCTACCCAGTCCCAGCCGGCCCAGAGAGCCAGTTTCCTTTAGGGGCTTGCCTGGGTATGTTGTTAATGGAGATCACTGTACTGGGGTCACATAATTCACATAATCTGTCTTGGTCAGAGGATCCTGGACTGTTCTCCCTAACATACTGTGTGATCCAATCACGGTCCTGTTCCTGCTTCTGTAGTCTTAGGTGTAACTGATGTATTGCTATGCTGCCAATTATACTTTTATGGTAATTTTGTCTTTTTTTTTTTTTGGATTCAAAAGAACTTCTACTCTTAGATACAATTACAGGAGACCATTGATTAATTCTTAAAAGGCACAGACACATTATCTGGGTGAGGGAGGCCATATTAAGTGACCAGATTTTCAGCAGGACACCATTGACTGGGTTGGTGGGTGGTGGTGGTGGTGTTCTTGATTATCTTGATTAAACATTTGGGCTATAGGGAGCAACAAAAATGTTCATAGAATGCAAAAATAGTATTGTAATATATTTATTTTATTTTAAAACGCTGCAGACGAGGGACAAGTTGTTAAAAAAAATGGGACACCTGGTCACCTTATTATTAGCATGAAGCCAAAATGGCATACAAGGATTCACAGTTGAGGCACTAGAAAATAGAATATTGAACAAAGGGAACTGACTCAAATTGGTGATGTGGTAGCTAGCTTAGCTGACCCTAACCCTAACCCTAACCCACCATCTTGAATAAAACTACCATCTTCAATGAACTATTTACCGGGCCTCTTGTCCTGTTGATGAACTTGTCACGGGCTCTCAGAACGGACCCCTAGCAAAATGTTCGGAGAACAAGCAATTACCACACCTTCTTTACACAATACCCCTGTCCCACACCTTCTTTACACAATACCCCTGTCCCACCCCCTCATGTACTGAGATATTATCACCATTTCAGCTAGCTGCAGAGTTTCCCTTCTGTCACTCGCTGGCTTGCTTAGCTGCACGTCCCAAGGAGCACAGCCCCCTATAAAAGGTCTAAGTTGAGACAGAAACGGGGTCAGTCAGCTAACTGAATCAAAGGCTGCTGACCCCTGCGCAGGAATTTTCTTTTCTTTTTCCTTTTTTTTCTTCCCTCAATACATTCTGGCTTTTTAAATTCTCTGACGACTCAGTTGTTCTTATCGCGGCGAAGTGCAACACTGTCTCTGTACTGCCTCCCTAACGGTCCCCTGTATGTTTGAACTTTTTCTCCAGGAATATAGGAATGATGACCATTCCTGTTGTCTAAAATAAAAATCAAGAATGTGGGTTTTTTCCCTTTCTTAAAGTTCAATAGTCACATTATCACTTCTCATCGGGCAAAGCGTTACTCTCTGATGGTCCTCACCCGAGGCTCTCCCGTTCCTCCCATTCAAGCCCACACTGGAGGCTCCTTTGCCCGGATTCCCTCCCCAGGCGCACGCGCATCCCTTTTCCGGACGGAAGGGGGCGGGGCCTCATACGTCATCGGCGCGCGCACTGCGGACGCCGCCGCGGTTGCCGGAAGTTGAGAGGCGGTAAGTGAGCCATGGCTAGTTAGGGAGTCGTCGGGGGTCCTGCGGGTGGGTTTTGGAGGTTTAGAGGGAAGACGGCGGCTCGGCGGCGCGGGTGGGGGTTACGGCGGGATTTAGACTCCTCCTCTGCCCTCCCCCGGACGGTCCTCCCCTCGGCGGGGACTTCTGTTTCCCGCTGTCACCCTTGCTTCCTGACCGTGTCCCCTCTGGCTGGTTCAGCCCGGATTGTTCAGCCTGGGAAGCGCCTGCTCATTTCCTAAAGGAGCTCCTCCAGCCTTTTGGCTGGAAGTGCATAGAGTCTCCGGTGATGTGTCCCCTGGGGCTCATCCTTGTTTAACCCTGATTTGTGTGCGGCGTTGGCGCGTCTCTTTCTCTCGAGTAAACCTCTCTTTTCTTTTCTGTGAGATGGGGATGCTCGTCCGTCATTTGTGAAACGAGAGCTCTGAGCTTTCTTTGATGTGGTCCAGAGGGTGCACACTAAATGCCTGACAGGAGTCGGTCATCTACGGTAAACGGACGGTCGGTCTAAGAGAAGTTCGTTGTTAGCCATATAATAGCATTTATTTTGACCGAGTTTTATAAGCCCAATTCTAATATAATATTGGAGAATTGAAGCCAGAACCTCCATATGTGTGTGAGAAAGAGGAGGTCGTAAGGGAATGCACAATCAATCTGGGTTTGTAAACATTGCTAATTCAAAAAAAAAAAAACACTGTTTAACTTAATCTAGGCTTATCTCTGCCCCTTGATTGAATTTCCACCAGTGGGCTCACTATATCTGGTTGATCCTGTTTGGTTGCCCGCAAACTCTGGCTCTTTAAGAATTGTATGTTGAGCTGAAAGTTGTTATCCAGTTACCTTGGCTCATTGTTCCTCACCAAGGCTATTGGAATCTCCCACCTAGTTGCCCTGCACATCTTTGAAAGCTGCTAGTTTGTCTTCCTCTTCTTACCTTCTCTCCTTACAGCTATCTCAGGAAAAACAAACCAAAAAAACCACTGCTTCATATTGCCAGGCTCATGGCAGCTCTATAGGACAGAACAGGACTTTCCAAGGCTTTAAATCTCACAGAAGCAGACTGCCCCATCTTAACCCCATATAACTTAGCTAACCACAGTAAACTCCGCAAGGACAGAATTTTTGTTTTCTTTATTGCTGGGTCCCCAGCAAAATACCATGGACTGCTAAAACCACAAACTGTATTGGAAGAAGTAAGGCCAGAGTGTTTCTTAGAGGCAAGGCTTCATCTTGCAAACTTTGAACGTAGGGTTAGGGGAGACCAGTTGCTGGAGCAGGACATCATGCTTTGTGAGGTGGAGGGACATTATTTTTTTTTAAGGCCCTTAACAAGATGGATTGGCACAGTACTTGCATCATTGGGCTCCGGCAGAGGAACAATTGGGAGGAAGGCCCAGGACCGTGCAGTGTCTCCTGTTGTGCACAGGGTTGCTATGGGTTGGTACTGGTTCTGATGCCACCTAACAGCAACTTATCTCCAGCATGTAGAAAGGTGTCTGATATGTGATAGACAGGAAACTAGTTGAATAAGTGAATAAAACTTTCTGTGCCTTCTGTGTGTCAGGCACATAAATGTTGTAGACTCTGGTGGTATAGCAGTAGACTAATTAAGGACTTTGTTTCCAGAGTCTACTTTTTTGATGAAGGTAGTGGTGGTGGGATCACCAATAAACAACATTATTTAAAGGGTGGTGGATGTTTCAGCTCCTAACAGGGCCTCTGAAGCAAACAAACAAACAAACAAACCTAGTAGGCTGTTGAGTAATAGAGACCAGAGAGCTATCTTTCTGGTCAGGGATGTCTTCTCTGAGGGGGTGAGCTTTGGGCTAACGCTTGAACGTCTGATGAAAAAGTCGGACTGAAGACTCACCCTGCCTGAATTTCCTTCCACTCCCCAGTCTCTTGTGCCTCAGTTTTGTTACATTGCTTGCAGTTTGCAGTTTCTGACTTTACTACAGCCCTTTGTTTATACACTGTTGTTCGTGCTGCCCAGAACATCACCCACCCACCCCCACATTCTTCTTTTTCTTCTTCTTTTCAATATTGGCCAACTCCTTTCTGCTCCTGTGGCATAATTTTGAAACTTTAAGGGGCCGAATAGTGTGTCCTCTGTGGTGTAACTACAGCTTCCTTTTCTGTTCTCAGCCAGCTGCTCATAATAGAGAATATACACAAGCAGGAACTTCTAAAAGTTCCTGGAAATTTCCCAATATCTTTTTATTCCGTCTCTTTACACAAGCTTTTTGGAAGCCGCCTTGCAAATATCTATTGAGCTACTCTTTATGCCTGGCACGGTATTGCAATCTGAGATTACAAAACCATGTAACGTGTACTCCAGGAGGTGCTCTTGTGGAAATTTTCTAGCGGGAAATTGAGAAGTGTCCGTAATTTAGACTGAAGCATCCAAGAAGGTGAGGAGCTGCTCTTTTATTGAGTTCTAAAAGTGAAAAGACCAAAACGGATGTCAAGAGATTCTGAATCCTGCTCTTGAATATGAAGAAGATAAAGGAATCAAAAGAAATGATGAAGTAAACTGGGTAGGAAATTTCAAAGAACAGCTGGAGAAGGCAGAGTATTGTAATGAAATGTACAAAAACCTGGAGTTAGAAAACTACAAGGGCTGTAGCTGTGGGCTCAAACATGGTGAGGATGGCATGAGTCTGCTGTACATAGAATTCCAGAGTCGGACCCAAGTTCTTAGCATCCGACACCAGCAACAGCAACATGAATAGGAATTGCCAAGTCAAGAGGGTTGATTTTTCAGACACCGGGAGTGACATCAGCACAGGGCTGGAGGTGAGGCCATGACCTTCAAGTAGTCCACAGAGCCGGCGTGAAGAGTTCTAGAATAAGACATGACCGTGAAAGGCAAGCAGGGACCAAGGCAAGTGACCCAGAGCACAGACTGGAATCTAAAATATCTGTGTACAAGTGCTGCTTTACCACTGGTCTAGGTTTGGGATCTTGGGAGAGATGCTTCCTGTGTAAGTTATAATGAATTTACCTTAGTATTTCTTGAATTGAAGGACGTGATTGCTATCTTAACTACAGTACATGGTATTGGTAAATAGTAAACACTCCTCAAAAAGTGTAACAGTTTTAAATGTTTATTTGTAAAGTGGTACACTGTCAAAATTTTAAGAGGCACATGGTGTGCTCTAGTCTTTGTTTCAAGTGATCCAGGCAGCCCTATCTGTTGAAGGGGGCAAGACCAGCAAGGAACACACTATTGCAGTAATTCAGTTTGAGACTTGAACGATCCCCAGTAGCTGTGGGGATCAAAGGGAGTGGGTGGATTTGGGACACAAAGGAGATGGATTTTGCTGGATCTAGTGAAGTTTGGGTAATGTAGGGAGACAGGAATCAGGATATTGGAAAAAAGATTAATTCACTGTGTGGGTGGTATAAGCAATTGCACTTCTTTGAGGAGTGGACTCTGATTGCTTAACTCTTGAGGATTTTATTTGGAAGCCTAATTGGCCGGTGTTCTCCACTCTTACCCACGGAAGCAAATGCCTCGCCGATACTTTCCTCCTCCTCCTTTCTGTTCCTCCCCCAGTTTTCCCCTCTCTCCAGTGTAATTAAGGTCTGATTATGTAATCAAGGGAGAATAAGCAGGGGCTACTTTATTTTGCCTTCTGTGTGGGCGCAGCCGTCAAGAGATCAAATGTTGAAATGCACGCAGTAAATCTGCACAAAACCTCTTAAAACTGTTAAGAGCAAGAATGCTATTGTGACTAAGGTGTGTCTGACGCAATTCCCCGACAAGGTATTTCTCAGTTGCCTCATATTTATGGGAAAGTTGGACATTAAATTAGGAAGACCAAAGAAGAGTCAATGTATTTGAATTATGGTGCTGGTGAAGGATATTGAAAGTACCATGGGCTGAAAAAGAAAGAAAGAAAGGACCATGGACTGCCCAAAGAACAAACAGCTCTGTCTAGAATTCTCCTTAGAAGTGAGGATGGTGAGATACTATCTCACATACTTTGGACATGTTATCCAGAAAGATTAGTGTCTGGACAAGGACCTCATGCTTGGTACAGTAGAGGGTCGGTGAAAAAGAGAAAGACCTTCTTTGAGATGACTTGGCAGCGTGACTACCACACTGAGCTCAAAGTTTGTCATCGTGAGGACGGTGCAGGACTAGAGAGCGTCTGGGTCTGGGGTCCGTGGAGTCGCTACTGAGTTGGAAACAGCTCGATGGCCTCAAACAACAGGCCTGAGTCCAGTTTTCTGCCAGGACCCCTCAAGCACAGCCACCACCCATCTGACCCTGGAGGGTTTGGTGTGTTGTTGCAGGAAGCTGGACAGGTTTCAGCAGTTTCCTGCCTAAAATGAACCAGGAGCAGAGGCTCGGTGCTCCACGTCTGAAAAACCAGCCCCTGCCAACCCTCCAACACTGATCTGAAACCATTCGTGGGGATGGCCCAGGGGGTTGCCCTTCAAGGCCAACTCACAGCAGCTACCGCAACAGCGAGAACTTGTTACAAGTTCCTTCATGATCTCTCAGTCCAGCCCCAACGCGATCCCCTTTGGGACGTCCTCCTGCCTTCTTTATCCCGGGAACTTCCCTTTGGATGGGCTCGCCCTTTTTTTGAAGTCTTTTCTTCTCCGATGTCTGACCATGTGATGTGGCCGGCAGGTTGTCATTACCGTTCCCCTAGCTTCATCAGGGACACATCAGGCTCTCAAGGGTCTTGTTACCCGACAGGCCAGCAGGACCTCCGCGATGCTCTGGCTCAGTGTGTTTCCTGGCAGCCCAGCTTCCTGTGGAACGCCCAGGTTTGCATCCCTCCCCTCAAACTCCCACGTGGTCCTGTACTCCCGAGGTGAAGCCTCCTCAGCTGTTAACCATTTACAGACCGATCTCCAGCCGACCCTGTTGTGGTGCCTTTGAACCCCATTCTGTGAGAGAAACCGCCTGTGCGTCAGATCCCATCTCCCTTTCTTTAGGAACTTGGTTCCATCGCTTGTGACCTTTCTTTCCTATTTCACCAGTGCCTCCCATCGAGGATCCCCAGTTTCCTCTCGGTTTCCTCTCGGTGTGGTGTAAACAAAGCCCCTCTGATTAAGCACTGGTGTCCCCCCATCACTCATTACCGGCCTCTGTTAGGGGGGTTTATCTGCAGTTGCCATCCCACCTTTTTTAAGCCACCGTTGCGACGGAAATGTCCCTCCAAAACTGCCCCCGAGCCAGCAGGCCCCTGGATTGCCAACACTCACGAGCGAGTTTCCGTGTCTGTTTTCCTGGCTTCTTGGCACCGCACACTGCTCTCTGTATTTTCTCTCATTTATGAAAATCAACCCATGTTTCTCTTTTTCTGGCCATTTCCTCCTTTAGCTTCCATTGTGGGCTCTTTTCCTCTGTCTCTTCAGTGCCACCTTCTTCACTGTGCTCTTAACGTTGACTTCACTGTTGGTTCTTGTTCCTGTGGCACTCAGCATGGTACCTCCAGTCTGGATCTCTCTTCTGAAGGCCAACAACAAACCCAGCAAGACTGCACAAGCCTATCATCTTTTCCCCTTCAAGCACATGATCTTTTCCCATGCTTTATGTCACCCAGCTGCCCTCCTTGCAGTTAATCAACCAAAATCAGAACCCTGGGAGCCAGCTTCTCACACCATCCCTCCTGGCAGTCCTCACTTACAGACCCGACTTCCTGAATATTTCTCGGTGTATTTCCACTCCATGCACCTTCATTCAAGTTGTCTCACTTCCTGCCTGTATTCTTTATGAGCACCTAGCTGGGTGCTTTGCCACTAGCAGCTTAGCACTCCCTTCTGTTTCCCAGACAAGATGGAATGCCCTTTCTCAACTGCAGATGGTCTGTAAAATACAGCTCCATGGCTTATCAGATGCAGGCCTTACCCTACAGACTGTTAGTCCCTAAAAGCACAGCTTCTTTAATTGAGCCGTGGCGGATCGATGGCGGAATTCTCCAAAGCAAGAGAAGCATGTATGTTGCTGTGATGCTGTATAGGTTTCAGTGGGACTAGAAGACTTCGAGGTGAACTAGGAAGAAAAACCTAGAAAGCTGTTGAAAATCAGCTTTCACAACAATCTTATCCAGGCCTGTCAATGGGTTAGTGAAAGCCCGGGCAACATTTCATTCCATTGTACATGGACTCAAATGTAAGTCAGGGCCAATTGTATGGCAGCCTATGGCAGCAACAGCCTTTCCAGTGAGTCCTGAAATATAGCAGAGGGGATAATAGATAATATAAATGCTTCTTAAAGAAGTATCACAGTAGAAACCACATATGTTGATGATAATAGAGCCTCGTTTTCTGCATGCCTTCTGTGTGCCATATAGAAGCCTCTAAATAATTACGTGGCATGTGGGGCATTTCTCAGAGATAAAGAGGCTCACAAATTGTGAACACCCAATTCGTAGAAGGCTCTGGAGGACAGCAGGAGCCCAAATCCCATCTGCAGTCTCTAGTCAGATGGAGCCTCTGGCAGAGTCCCCACTAGCCACAGGCAAGGGTACAGAACTGCTTTTTATCAGATAGGGATCCTTGCATTGGTGATTTTGATGGATTGAACTGGATACTTGGTCGGTTGACCTCCTCCTTGATGCAACCTGAGATTCTCGGTGCAAGTATTCCTTGTTAGTTCCGTGACAAAAATTTCTTCCTTGGCCTTTCAAATATTCCTGGTGACCTTTTCTTTCTTACTATTTGTATTTTTAATCTTTGTATTATTATTTTATCCTTACCACTTGCTGTTGTTTCTGTTGGGTTTTCCAGTTTGTGAAGCACAGGAGTAGATACATGGAGATAAGATCTGAGGCCAGGGTTTATAGAGGAGGTAGTGCTGGGCCCTAGAAGATAAGGGAAGGTGGGCGGAAAGGAGCCGAAAATGTGTGTGGGAGGCGGAGGCAGCACTAGAACTGATGGTGACTACATAGCTTATTTTAAAATGAGATTTAACCATGGGGAAAAAAGAAAGTGTTTTAAATTTGATTGTGGTAACGATTATACAACATTTTTTGATATGATTGAACTACTAAATCATGTGATTTGTGGATTAAGTGCCAAAAAAAATAGGTTCAGGGAAGTGCAGTCACATGCCCAAGATTATGCAACTAGAAAAATAGCAGAAGCTGGATTTGAACTCTGGTCTCTCTGGGTTATGAGTCTATGCTGTTCCCAGTGTCTCACACTGCTTCTAGTTTAACAAACTGCATTACTATGAAGTTGTGTGTTTGGAATCCAGATTTACAGCTTTCCATTTATTTCTATGAAGTTTTTAATCTTGTTAATATTGACCTGTCATTACAGGGGATCAGAGTCTTTAAAAATCATTTTATTGGGGGCTCGTACAACTCATCACAATCCATATATCCATCCATTTTTCAAGCATATTTGTACATTTGTTGTCATTATCATTTCCTAAACATTTTCTTTCTAAAAATGTGATTTGAAAGCTGTTCAGTTTTATGCCATCTGTCAGGTTGAAAAGCAAACTTTCAATATTGATGTACAAGTCCTGGAAAATGTAATAAGAATACTTTGCTGAGTATATGAATATTTGTTTATGTGTCTGTTCTGCCTGCCGTAAGCTTCTAGATTTACATGAACTTCATTTAGTAACTTACAGGTCATAGAGGAAAATACTTAGTGGATGCTGGTGAGTGGGTACTCGTTTATAGAGGAGTGAATGAATTAGTAGACAAATGTAAACTGGACAGGATCAAAGACCACCCTGAAAGCACTGTTATTCCTTTTATATTAATATCGATTCATTCCTTAATCAAGTCCCTTTTAGTGTGACTATTTTACTAGCTCTTAATTCCTCTAATTATGTCCATATCCCAGTGGCTGTTAATAAGTTATTTATTAACTTACCAGTAGCAATCTTGTCTGAGCCTCAGATCTCCTTATCTCTTGGGTCTGTGACTTCTGACTAAGACAGCAATGTGGTTGCTCTATCATGATTTGTTCTCAGAGAACTCACACTAGCCTTTTGTGGTTATCCAGGGTTGCTGTATACAGATGTGCACACTGTACTGCACAAGAGGTCGCATCTCGGGGGGGGGGGGCGGAGGGTCCTTGTAAATGGGTGGTATTGTGGGTATGTTTTTATCATGAGAAATTTCTGGCAGACAGGGTAAAATGCTGTGTCCTAACCAAATTAATATCTTATGACCTAATTCTTATAAAAGAAAATCTGATGTCACAAGGAAGGGGTGCCAGTTTCTAATTGTATAAAAGTTGGCCCATGTGGCACTTTTTCTTATTCTTATATTTGGAAATAAAACATTATTTGGAAATCTGAAACCAAATGTCTGCTTGGTCCAGTCTTTCAACACCTCTCCATTTCCAGGATGCCGAAAGATCACCAGCGGTGAAAAGCACAGAGGTGTTGCACATGCCATCCAGTTTTTAGGAAACCATCGCAGATTTTAAGTTGTTGGTTGGTGTCAATGATTCCGGTGAGTGAATCCAGGCATTGGTCCTTCATGTGCAGAATGTCGCTGATGACTAATGGAAGGAATAAAAAGGAGGCAAAAGTAGGCACATTGCCCTCATCTTCCTTATATGTTCCTTTGCCTCTTCCCTCTGCCCCTGACACTTCTCAGCTTTCAGGTTCCCCTGTCTGCTCGCCCTACACCTACAATGCTGCTGGACCCATTGTCAAAATAGACCAGGGGAGACCAGATTATATATAGTTTCTTTTTTCATTTCAGGGGTCCTTTTTATTTATTTCTAAATCATTTTATTGGGGGCTCCTACAACTCTTATGACGATCAACACATACATCCATTGTATGCAGACCACATTTGTACACTTGTTGCCTTCATCACTCTCGAGACATCCTCTTCCTAGGCCCTTGCCATCAGCTCCCCATATTTCCCCTCCCTCCCCACTCCTCCTCTCCCATGAACCCTTAATAATTAACAAATTATTATTTTGTTACATTATATACTGTCTGATATGTCCCATCACCCACTTCCCTGCTGTCCTTACCCCAGGGAGGAGGTTGCATGTGCATCCCTGCAATTGGTACCCCCTCTCTACTCCACCTTCCCTCCACCATTCTGGTGTCACCACTCTCACCACTGGTCCCGAAGGATCATCTGTCCTGAATTCCCCATGTTTCCAGCTTCTATCCAAACTAATGTGCATCCCCTGGTCTAGCCAGATATGTAAGGTAGAATTGGGATCATGATAGTGGGGAGCAGGGGTGGGGGGAGCAGGAAACATTTATGAACTAGAGGAAAGTTGCATATTTCATTGTTGCTACACTGTCCCCTGACTGGCTCATATCCTCCCCATAACCCCTTTGTAAAGGGATGTCACTTCACCTATTGATGGGTTTTGAGTCCCCTAATCTGTACTTCCCCTCATGTATAATGGTGAAATTTTTAGTTCTTTCATGCCCGATACCTGATCCCTTTGACATCTCGTGGTCACACCGGCTGGGCTGGATGACCACTTGTTTACTTTTAAGCCTTTAAGACCCCAGACACTATATCTTGATAGCCGGACACCATCAGCTTTCTTCACCACTTTTGCTTATGCACACATTTGTCTTCAGTGATCGTGTTGAGAAAGTGAGCATCATGGAATGCCAATTTAACAGAACAAATATTCTTACATTGAGGAAGTACTTGAGTGGAGGTCCAATGCCCATGTGCTGTCTTAATACTTCTATGCACGTAGATATTTCCTCATCATTATATGTAAATATATTCACCTATGTACATCGCTGCATCTAGACCTCTATAAATGTCCCCTAGCCCCCCAGTTACCGCCTCCATTTCATTCCACTTCCCTCCCACTCCACCATCATGCTCAGCCTCCATTGAGTCCCAGCAATTTCTCTCTGTTACATTACTCCTGATCAGTCCCTATCAGGCCTCTCACACCCACCCTGTCACTGAGTCATTTGTTGTTTCTCTATCCCTGGGCTGATCAACAGCACCTTCTTTCCCCCATCTCCACGTCCCAGCAGAACCATCACTGTATTCTCCAGACTGTTTAGCTTACTTTATCTAGATAGACCTGCAGAGATAACAATATGTACAAAAAACAGGGCATCCTAAGATGAAGCAACCAAAGAAAATAAAATGAGGAAAACAACAACAAAAAAAACCCAATGTCTAAATATATATATATATATGCATATATATGTATAAAGAAAAAATAGTAACAAAATAAAAACCTATAATAGTTCAAGGTCTGTTCATTGACTTCCAGTAGCGTCCCCTGGTTGAGTCTACACCCTGGCCTTAAAGCAGATCCTTGGCACTCCCTCAGGAACTTCATGTTCTGCTACACACCTTTAGTGCCCTGCCACGGTGCTTCTCCATTGTTGTCTCCAGAGGGCTTTGCATCAGCTAGGGATACCGCATTTCATAGTGGGGCTGGCCATATGGTCCTCTCTGTGCATTGCCTGTTCTGAGTGGGGATATCGCCCTCAAGGTTCGGTGGGCCAGGATGCACTCCACTCTCTCTTCCTCCCCCTTCATTTGTTTTCATGTGTTCTGGTCAGGCATGTTCCACTCCCCAAGCTGCAGCTTCAGTGCTGTCCTCCAAAGCAAATTGCCCTGGGGGAGACTTCGCTGGTTGTCCACAATTGGGGTTGGGCCCTCACACCCCTCCACTTGTTCCCCGCTCCATCCCGCCACGCTGCATTCACATCCTGGAACACTGGGTTTAAGTTTGGTCCCTCTTTTCCCGTGGAGATATAAACAATACGCCCCCCTCAGCAGACTCATGTTGTACATGTTCTTTTGCGCTTGGCTAACTTCACGTAGCATAATTTACTCCAATTCTTCCCATGCGGCAATGTGCTTCATGCATTCATCATGTGTTTTCAGCGATGCATAGTGTTCCATGGGATGTATGTACCACAGCTTTTTAATCCATTTGTCAGTTGATGGAAATTTGGGTGGTTTCTAACTCCTTGCAATTATGAACGGTGTTATCTTTATGATGCCCCGCCTGTGATCCGGCAGTGTTGTCTTTCTGTCTCAGTCACTCTCCTGGGCAGATCTGTGCGGAGTCCCTGTGGTGGATGTTACTCAGTCGCCATCTTCCTGGAAGCTCCGATTATATGTAGTTTTATGGCAGGAATGGGAAAAAACCAAAACAGACTCCAAGAAATTGCCAATCAGAATGATGGCTCCATTGGGACCATGGGCATAATTGTCTGCTCCCGGGACGAGGTGCAAATGAGTCTCTTTTCCAGAGTCGGGGTGCACAGACGGTCTGCTAAGCCAAAGGATGGGCAGTTCCAATCTACCCGTCAGTGGCTCCAAGGGACTTCGGCTTGGAGATCTTCTCGCATAAAGACCTCGCAGGTGGTTCCGCTCTAACCCATGGGCCCCTTACGAGTCAGGGGCCCCTTGACGGCAGCAGTCAGCAGCACAGATATATGGAGGAAAGGGAGTCAGCTCGCCGCGGTAGCAATTTTCTTCACTGCTTACGCCAGTGCTGCGGCAGAAGTCGCTTGACAGCAGTGTCGCCATAAAAGCCTTTTGGGCTGCTTTGATGTCTTGTGGAGATACCAGTTTGCTTCAGGGGCATCCTGACTCTAATGTAATTTTTTAAAGGAAGCGAAGCTTCTATGTTCAGCTGGTTTCCCTGTAGGCGTCCCAAGTTTTCATCTTCTTGAAAAGCCTAATGTCCCTTCTACGTTTAGAACTCTGTCCCCCTCCTCTTGGAAGGGAAGCCTTTCTTTATCCTTCACTTTTAGTTGCCTTGCAAATTGTTTCCAAAACTCACGGGGCTGTGGAAGCATCATTAGTCTAGACACGGTGCATTGGTTTTCCATATGCCAGAGCAGCCCCGCCCACCTTGGCCTTCTCTCCTTCCCTTTTACACATCAGCTAAGAGCCGATTCTGTTTGTCAGTGGGACTTGGTCATGTGCTTCAGCGCCTATTTTAATGTCTGCCAGAGCTCGCAGCTCCACAGCTGGGAAAATGAGAGCAGCAGCCGGTGCTGTGTGCTCCATTTTGGCCCAGTAAAGATTCTTCACGGCCAAATTGCCGCAACTCTGGCACTTGTGCTAAGTGAATAGCCCCACGTGGCCCAGAGAAATTGGACATAGAGCTCTCCTAACCCCTCAGTATGTGTTCCTCTGGACCTCCCCATCAGTGACCTGTAGCAGAAAGAACAACCATTTTGTATTAATTAAACCGCTGCTGTGAATTGCAGTGCCCATTTGAGGGACGTGGAACGTAATTGAGGCACATTTTAGTCCAAGAACATTTTCAAAGCGAGCCTGGGAAAGTGGATCCATATTAGTTAGGCACCAGTGACTAGTACAGGGTGATGGCGAGAAGAAAATCACCACCCTTCCTGTGGGCCAGGCACGGTAACAAGGACATCACACCCATTCCCGCCTACCTCTCACAGTTGGCTTCTTGGTTAGGGACAATTATGCTGGGTTACAGATGAGGAAAATGAGGTGCAAGAGGTGAAGCCACCTGCCCATGGTGAACTAGCTGGTGAGAAGTGGAGCCCGAACTCCAGTGAGGCCGGGCTCCAAACTTCCCAATTCTCTACCTCTGCAGTCCGAACACAATCGGTGTGTTCAAATTGTGGTGCTGATAAAGAATGTTGGGTATACCTTTGAGCTGCCAGAGAAGGAGCTGTCTTCGAAGAAATATAGTCCCAAAGTTCCTTAGAAGTGAGAATGGCAAGACTTGGACCAACTGATATAAGGCACACCGTAAGGAAAGACTGATTATGATGTAGGACTAGACTATTCTGTTACGTACAAGGCTGTTTTGAGCCGACAGCCATTGGCACCCAGAATCAACTGAATCCTCGGCTTATAGCTTCTTTTCTCTTCGAACCATTAAAAATCCCCCTGCCCTTCCAAAGCGAGCAGATGGAACCCTAACAGCACGTAGATGGAAGACTTATAGTGAGAGAATTTTGAGTATAATCAGTCTTAAGTTTTTCATCTCTCTCCCCAAGGGTCTGCTTTCCCTAAAGACAGATCGCTCTCCCCTCCCCAACTTTGACTGTATGTCTACCAATTTTGCTTCCTTATTTCTAAAAATCCTACACACTGGCTTAATTTTTGCTCTGTCCCATCCCATTAAACCCCTGGGGAGGGAGAGTGGTTGGGTAGTCTCACTCCAGGAAGCGCTTCTGCTCCAATTAATTTTATAAGCAGCAAGGCCCCACTACTTCCATCCTCCACATCTTATTTAGAGCCATGAATTGCTTTTCACCACCGCTAGATTTTAAACAGATCATCTATAACTGTTGAATGAATACATAAGATTGGTATAGACCGAACCAGGGTTTTGAATCAATTCATTCTGGATTGGCCTACTGCAGAGAATTTGTGTTTCTAAATGCCCAACCCCTGCCCCACCCCACCTCCGAGACACCCCACCCCCCAAACAAACCCAAACTCACTCCATTCTGGTTATTTCAACTCATAGCAAGCCTAGAAGATATTGTAGAACTGCTCCCTAGGGTTTTTGAGACTGAAACTTTATGGGAATAGATAGCTTCATCCTTCACTCTTAGATAAGACTGGTGCATTTGAACTGCTGATTTTGAGGTTAGCCATCCAATATATAACCTACTATGCTACAGTATCTTATTTCCACCCCATGTGTACTAAATCAGATTGTACATTTTAACAAAATGTAAATGAAACATATGTATATATATGTGTATATGTGTGTGTGCATATGTGATCTAAGAACCACTTGGGGTTCTTGTTAATCATTTTAATTCCTGATTCAGTATACCTGAATTGGAGCTACACATTTTCAGTGGAGAATAGAGCCAGAAAGAACTGCTTGCTTCAAAGCCCTGGCTTGAGCATGGGCTTTTATCCTCATAAAAAAATTTTTTTTTTGTTCCTATCATCTTTGATGTAACATCTCATAAACGGTGGTCTATACACTTGCCTGTAGTATGATCATAAAATATTTGTCCATTTTTGTAACTAAATTTATTCAAGAAGGTGTATAAATTCCATCCATGCTTCAGCATGTCACAGGGCTGCATTTTCCCTTAAGGGTGAGCAGGAATCCACCACCTCCCACTTGCCTGTCAGTTGGTTGTACTGTGGTGGCCTGTGTGTGGCCATGGTGATGAAAACCAGGTTCCTGGTACTTCAAATGCCAGCAGGGTCATAGAAAGAGAACAGCGTCCAGCAGAGTTCCCACACCAAGACCAGACAAAGAAGAAGGTTGTCATAATAAAATGTATCTGGAATGTGTGTAGTCCTTAAAGCGTTTGTAGAAAAATTCCATTACCTTTTCTTTTCATTTCCATGAATTTAAGAAGACCCTTTGTATGACACTTCAGTAATTTTTAAGTATAAAATTCAGTGACAAGAATTACATTTACCATAGTGGGCAACCTTTCTGAAGGTTTTTTCCATCATCCAAAACAAATACTATGTACTCCTTAAACAGTTACTCCCCATGACACCTCACTCCCCAATTCTTGTTTTGCTTTGTACATTTACCTTTTTTTAGATATTTCATATAAGTGGAATGGTGCAATATTTGCCTTTGGTGTCTGACTTACTAACCTCCCCAACTAAGCTCAAGAGAGAGAACATTTCCAGCTGGCAAAAGGCTGCCTCATTCCTTTCAGTCATTAACCAGCTCCATCCCCTCCCTTAGTCACTGTTCTATACTTCAGACATGCTGATTGGTTTAGTCTGTTGAACATAGATAGCATAAGGCTATGTATTTGGGGTGAGCAGAGATTTGCTAACATTTTTCTTTTTGTGTTGTGCAGCACTTTGAAATTTACAGAACCCTAAGAATAGGACCTTCTTGATATGACTATATACCTTCGCCTCGAGATGCCATTCAGGTTTCATCCTGATCTCATCCTCTTCATCATGCATCACCGTCTTACCTTTTTAGGCTTTTCCAGCCTGGAACTGTTCTTTTTTGGCCTTCCCTTGACTTTCCAGATCTCCATACTTCTGAAGACGATCAGTCAGTCCCAGCCCTTTAAAAAAATGCATTTCGGTTCAGCTTGGTTGGTGCTTTCTCTTGATTAAAAAATCAAAGCCCAGTTGCTGTAGTGTGGGTTTGGAATCATGGGGAGCCCCCTGCATGTTCTAGAACTCTGCTTCATAGACTTTTCTTCTCAGACACCTCTGTCTGTAGGTTTGGACTGCCAACCTTTTCGTTAGTGGCTGAGCACTAAACTATTGTGACTCCCAGGGACTCCTTCAAATTAGATCCAGAAATCCAAACGCACAGCCCCTGAGTCGATCTCACTCATCGCGCCCCTCTAAGCAAGGTAGACCTGACCCCGTGGGTTCCTGAGAAGCTAGCCCTCTGGGGGAGTAGGAAGACTCCTTCCACTTTCTCCCACGAAGCCGCTGGTGCTTTCCAGCTGCTGATCTTGCAGCCCAACTCGAGGACTCTGTTAGTCTGGGTAGACTAGAGGAACAGATTCATAGAGACACTCACATGTGTAATGAAGACACTCATCTTTATATACAGAGTAATTGTACATTAAGAAAACATCCCAGACCAGACCGGATCAAGTCCATAAGTCTGCTATTAGCTTATCTGCCCGATGCCAATCTATAAAGCCCTCTCCAGATTCGCGAAACACACGCAATGTTGCCAAATGCAGGAAGATTATAGGCCAGTGGGTGGACCGTCTTGTGGATCCAGTGGCGTTGTAAGCATCTCAGCACTGGCAGGGATCTCCATGTGGCTTCTCCAGCTCTGAGGCTCTGGCTGCCATCATCCTATCTCCTTGTGGCTTGTCAACAAGAATGTCTCACAGGGACTGAGTGTGTATCCTGCCTCCAAGGACCTATTTATCGCCTTAGCGCCTCCAACTGAGGTCATCATGCTGTGACTTGATTGACAGGCCAAACTCCACCCCTTCAATTGTAACTCTCAAATTGACAATAGATTACGTAACTACCACAGGGACTATAAACCAGCATCTATATTTGTTAAGCCTAAGTCACAGTGATGGCCATGGATAGGATGTCTGCGTCTCCCAGTGCTGCTGTAACACAAATATAAGATGGTGCTTTTAAGGAACAGAAATTTATATTTTGTCTAAATTCAAGGGCTAATAGTCAAATCAAGATCTCAGCCCTATTGATCCCTTCCTAGTGATCCTCATATGGCATGCTCTGATTCTAACCTGTTCTTTTTGTAACTCAGAGGTGATTAGATTTAGAATGCATCCAACTCAGGTGTGGTGGAAATAACAAAGAAAGCCCTGTTTCCAAACATTAGCATTCCAACACATTTTGGGGGACACACAATTTAATCCATAACAGGAGAAGCAAATAGTTGGAAAAATGGTAACAAATTTAGAGGTAGCTTGGAGGCAGAGGTGATCAACAGACAGGACTTCCAGCCGATTCATTCCAAGTCAACACCCTGCTGAGAATCTGTATTTTCATCCCAAATAGACTGAATCAGAATCTACAGTTTAGTGGGGACAAAGGGGAGTGGGGAGGGGGAGGAAGCACTTTTCCGACTAGATGACAGCGGTGTTAGAGTACTCACTAAGTGACAGTTCACTTATTTCTACCCCCTAATCTCTAGTGAACATTTTCTCAGTGGTTTCAGCACATCTTGTGGTGAAAAACATTTCACCATTTCTGATCGCTACAGATTAGCAGATAAATGCAAGTAAGTCCATACATACCTTGCTTACCAGTACTTGCCCTTTAGCAGCAGACAGGCAGAGCAGCTGTACCAGGTGATCACACACCAGTCAGTGGGAGGACCAAGTAGCTGCCTAGGACCCAGGAGAGCAGGGGCCCAGATCAGGGGTAGGCAGGAAATCACCAGAATGTGGTTAGATGCTTCTTTAGGATGTGGAATGGTGCTGATGCAGTCTTTCCTGTCAGTCATGAGTCAAATGAACTTGGTCATGCTAGTGTTTGGTGTCGCCTGGATTTACCAGGTCAGAAGTGTATCTGTGTGGCATCACCAGAATGCACTCACAGAGAGTGGTTTATGTGGTCTGCTCCACCTTCAGCAGCCTCTACAGATGTTGACCCCAAAGCCAAACCCACTGTCTTCAACTCTATAGGGCAGAGTCGAAGTGTCCCACTGAGTTTCCAAGCCTGTAAGTCTGTACCAAAGCCAACTGCCACATCTTTCACTGGCTGAGCAGCAGGGGGATTTGAACTGCTGACCTTGGGGCTATCAGCTTAGTGCTCCAACCAGTGCACTAGGGCTCTTTTGCAGATAACTGCTGTCCTTTAAAAGAATTCTGCCAGAACTGTCAATCTCTTTGAAAACAAAATGCATGGTTAGTGCCCTTTCATGGATTTAAGAAACAAAACAGAAAACCCGGGCTGAGCACCAGTGGCATATTGGTTGTGTGTGGGACTGCAGCCCACAGCGTTGGCGGTTCAAATCCAGCAGCAGCTCTCCAGGAGCAAGGCTGGGCCTCCTACTCCCAGCAGGGCAGTGATGCCCACAAAAAAAAAGTATCACCTTTAAGAAAACAAAACAAAAAACCCCAGCAACCTCCACCCCTGGACCAAATCTTGCCGAAGGCCTATGTTTGTACAGTCCATGAGCTAAGAATGGTTTTTACTTCGTTTTAAGGTATGTAAAAAGAAAGGAGTGAGTAATGAAAGAAGAATATAAGAGGGGGACTATTAAGGATCCTCAAACACAAAATATTTACTATCTGACCTTCTTTGGAAAAAGCTTGCCAAGCCCTGGTTTTGTCTAACTGCCTGACCTATAATTCTTTGGACAATATTACTTGGCAAATAACCATTCAATATATGCTTGAACACTCCCACTAATGGAAAATGCATCTTCGTTCAGGTCAATCTGTTTCCTATTTGAACAGTTCAGGCTCCTAGTAATTGTAAAACTGAACTGTGTGTAATTTGCCTTACTGTTGCTTCTACCTATTGGCTTTTTTTTTTTAAGTGGGGAAGAGAGCTATTATTTCATTTTACCATTTGCTGAACTCTTAATATATTCTAGGCACTGGGATAAGTACTGAATAAAGATGAGTAAGGCCTGGTTCTTGTAGCAAGGCTCTCCCAGGTGCTGCTGTTGGAGCCCAAGCAGTAGAGCTGCTCATCTGATGTGCTTCATTCCCCGTCTTCTTGCTGTGGGGCCACGTCCTTGTTCTTTAATTACTTTATTCATTGCTGTGTTGTTATTCCACATACACAGTAAAATATCCAAAAGGCATACAAGGTCAGACATTGAAAATAAGCCTCTCCTTCCTCCTGCCCCCTAGCACCTTTCCCTGGGGAAAACTCCTACAGGTTTCTTATGGGGATGCGGCTGTAAAGACCAGCACATATAAAAGGTGGATGGCTGTTGGATTGAAACTTGTGATAGATACTTAGGAAATGATGTTTTCTGAGCTCCTGTTCCTTTGAAGCTGTTGGGTGTGGCTATAGTTTTATTTTTGTAATTAGCTGAAATTTGCAACAAGTTTGTGTGCTCGTCATGTTCATGCAGCACAGATAATCCAGGCTGTCTTCTGTTAATAATCCAATTCCTAAGGCAGATGGTGTGGGAGGTAAGAGTTTTATTGACTATGATCTGCAAGGAGGCAGAATTGATTTAGTTGCAGGGGCAGAGGATTATTTGATACAGCTCCTGTAGCAAAAGCCTCTAACTCCCACCAAACAAGCCTTTCCTTGGTAAGAAGGTGGGAGTGGATAATACTGATGGGATTTACCTGGGAGTATGAACAAGCTTCCCTGGAGAGCCATCCTGTGTATAAAAGGAGCCGTCTGAGAAGCAGGAGGAGGACTCTGTTCCAGCCAAGCCAGACGTGGAGTACGCCCTCTTTATCTGAGCTTCCTTTGAGGTGAACCTCCTGGTTCTGTAATATATGAGGAGTAGCAGCAGAACCAGGAAACAGAATGACAGACTTCCTAAACCACAGTGCCAAGTAAAGCTGAGGGGTTTTGTATAGGAGGCTGACTTGCAGAGTAGGGTGCCTCTGGGCACTTAATTGGAGAAGTTGGGCTTGCTGACCATGAAAGTAAAGCTGAGTGCCATTGGACTGAGCCTTACTGGAGTCTGTTAGCTGCTTTCGGGTATTTAATTCTAGAAACTGTGTTCCTGACCCTTGGAGCTTGAGTTGAGTACCTTTGGGTTGAGGTTGAAAGAGTTGTATAGATCTTTAGCCATTAACTAACACACCTTTAAGAACTTTGTAACATGCCTTGATAAACAACTCAACGCTGAACATTTCTTACCACCATTATAACTTGTTAATTTCTTTAAGAACTCCCTTTATCATGAATCTACTTGTGACTTCTGTGTAGCCATTGCAATGGATATTAGAAGCCAGAGAGGTAAAGTAGAGGACATTAAGACATCACAATAGTCCAACAAAGAAGTATTTTCCTAGAGAGAGAAAGAGGATCTATATACATTCAGAAGGGCAGGAAAAGGGACATTAATAACTTTGTAACTAAGTTACAGAGTATCTGTTAATAAATACCATGTTCTCTTATGCTTCTTTCTGCAATGGCTGTCATAGTTTGGGGGTGATGACACAATGGAATGACTTATCTTGCTTTTCCCCTGGGACTCAAAGCAATAACTTTGTCTAGTTAATCTTTATCCAACATTCCTATTCTTCTGGCCTAAAATGATAAATTAACCCTTTGTTTCAATTCTTAATACTAAAGAAATTACGACACCTCCTTGTCAGTGTACTGCTGTCATCATTGGTGGATGATCTCAGCAAAATTTTACTTGCATGTAATACTGTTCTCTATAATTTGAGCATTCTGTTGGGTCCTTTTTTGGGGGGAATGGGTACAAATATCGATCTCATCCAGTCAGTTGGCCAGACAGCTGTCTTTCAGATTTCCTGGCGTGGTCGAGTGCGTACTTCCAGTACTCCATCAGCTTGCTAATGACGCAGTTGTATTCCATCAATTCCTGGGGCCTTGTTTTTGGCTCGTGCTTTCAGTGTAGCTGAAACTTTTCATTACCAGTGATTCTCACTCATGTGCTACCTTTTGCAATGAGGGAATGTCAACCAAGTTTCTATGGTACAGTGATTGTATATTTTCCATCTTCTTTTGATGCAATATTTAGCCCTTAAAATCTTTCAAAATTGGGACCCAAGACTCAAATGTTTTCTGAGTTCTTTTAGTTTAAGGTATGCGGAGTATGTTCCTCGTTTTTGGTTTTCTGGCTAAGGAGGTGAATAGTATAGTCTAATATTTACTTTGGGCTGAGCCCTGGTGGCGTTGTGATTGTGTGCAAGACTGCAACCCACAGGGTTGACGGTTCAAATCCAGCAGCAGCTCTCTAGAAGCAAGGCTAGGCCTCCTACTCCCACCAGGGCAGTGATGTCACACACACAAAAAATTTACTTTGTCTTCTCAAATGGCCCCTTGAAATGTTTCATTTAGCTCTTTGACTTCATCATTCTTTCCCTTTGCTTTAGCTACTGTACAATGAAGAGCTGGTTTTAGAGTCACTTCTGACATGCATCTATGTATTTTCTTTCTTTCCTGTCATTTTAATGATCTTTACTTTCTTCATGTGTGGATTTTTAATGCGCTCCCACAGCTCATCGGGTCTTCTGCTGCTAGTGTTCAGTGGGTCAAATCTGTTCTTTCTGGAAATTCAGGTGGGGTAGACTCAGGATTGTATTTTGGCTCATGTGGACTTGTTTTTACCTTTTCCTTTTCAACCTGAGTCCTCAATGGTCTGTTCCATAGTAGGCCCCTAGCTTGATTTTAGCTGCTGATAGTGACCTTCTCCATCACCTCTTCCCACAGATGTGGTCAGTTATATGTCTGTGAATTCTTTCCAGAGAAGTCCATGTGTAAAGTTGTCGTTTGTGTTGTTGAAAAGAACAAAAGAGGTATTTGCAATGAACAAATTCTACTTGGGCGGCTGAGCCCCAGTGGCATAAGTGGCTGAGTGCTGGACAACAGCCTGTGGACTTGGTGGTTCAAATCCAGCGGTGGCTCTCAGGAGCGGCACTGCGTAGTGCCCACGACCACCAGAGGCAGTGATGCCCAAAAAAACCAAAACCAAAACAATCAAAAAAATTCTGCTTGGACTACTCACCCTAATGAAGACATCACTGAGGATATGGGTGTATAGCAAAGTGTGGTGAAGAAAGTAGACAGTTCCAAGCCATCAGAAAGAATGGCATACAAAGGCATGTCTTAAAACAAGCAGCCTTCTAAGTGAGGTGTCAGCGAAGTCTCCATGGGAGTTGCACACTAACCAGTGTGATCCAAGGACTGTAAATAATAAAATATAAGGGAGGGGAGGAGGGAATGGTGTCAGAGATCAAATTGTGAACACCAGTGAAAGCCCAAAATCCAGTTGCAGAATACACACGGGATTAATCCTCCTGTGACTAGAGTTAAGAGATGTGACTAGTCTTATTATCAGACCTAGAGCATTGGATTGTTGATTATGACAGACTTAGCTTAAAAAATGTGTTATCATATGACCTCTCTTTGACCCATTCGAAAGGTCTTTGAGTTAAAAAAATTATAATGACAGGTAAATAGTGTATGGATTATGTGCCTCTGGTAAAACCCCTTTGACCATAGACCAGGGATATGGATAGCCTTGCTATCATGCAGTAAGTAGATTATTGGAAAGAAGATAATGAGCTGGGGGACAAAGAAGATAATGACAGATGTAGTTAGGTTAAAATATAACCCCTTATCATGTTTTCTTCCTTTTGACATATTTTAAATTTGTTCTAGTTTTATTAGTTTCTGATTTTTATTATATCTTTGTGTTTTACTTTATTACTGTTATGTTTTTAAAATATTTTTCCTATATGTAAAATACAGGATAGTTAAATCTATAGAGACAGTAACTGAATTAATAACTCTCTGGGGTCGTGGTAGAGAGGTTGGGAGAAGTGGGGAGCTCATAACATCGAGTACAAGGAGGAAGAAGAGGTTCTAAAATTGTGGTGACAGTACAACTCATAATATGATTGAACTATTGAATTGTATAACTTTTGAATAATATGCCAATAAAACTGTAAAAAAAAATTGTATCATGAGAGTTCCAGCTTTATTTCTATTCTCAAGACCATGTTTTTCAACTAGTGTCCTTTTGTCCTTGTTTCCAACTTTGGCATTCCAATCACCAATAATTATCGATGCATCTTGACTGTGTGATCAATTTCAGACTGAAAATATTGGTAGAATTCTTCAATTTCTGCATCACCAACTTTAGTGGCTCGTGCCTAAGTTTTAATAATTGTTGTATTGACTGGATTTTCCTCTATATGGAGGAGAAATTATCCTACCACAGACAGCATTGTACTAGCGATCTTGAAATGACCTTGTTGACTCTGGGGGTGACACCGGGCCTCTGGATTGTGTCATTCCTAACAAGGAAACCATATGCTTTTCAGATTCAAAATGGCCAGTAACAGTCCGTTTCAGCCCACTAATACCTAGAATATCAATCTTTATACATTCCATTTCATTTTAAAATTTTCTAGTTTTTCTGGGTTCATGCTTTGTAGGTGCCACGTCCCAATGATAAATTGATGTTTGTCACCGTTATTTTCTCACTCTGAGTTGTTCCTTCTCAGCAGATGAGGACCCAGAAGGCTTCACTCCATGATGTCGTTGTGTCTGATTGCACTTTGAGAAGGCAGTTCCTCCCCAGTCAGCTTGCGAGCGCTTTCCCACCCGAGCAGCTCCTCTCCTGGCACCGTCCCCGACAGCATTCTGCTTCTTTTCATGAGGTTTTCAGTATTGACAATGTTTGTTGCTGTCCCTCAAGTTTTCTGTGGCTAACACCTCTGAAGCGGACAGCCTATTCCTTCTTCATAATTTGTTCTTAGGCTGGAACCTCTGCTGAAACCTGTTCACCACAGGTGACCCTCCAGGTGTCTGAAATACTAGTGACATCGTTTCCAGTGTCGCAGCAACACACAAGGCCCCATCCTATGACAAGCGGACAGACAAGTGTTTGTTAGGCCTTGTCTCAGTTTGGCGGGACCAAGGTTCTCCCATGTAGGAGCCCTGGTGACGTAGGGGCTGCGTATGAAACTGCTCACTGCGTGGTCAGCAAACAGTTTGAAACCACCGGCAGACCCATGGGAGAAAAGTGTGACTTTTTACTCCCATAAAGCGTTTCAGTCTTAGAAACCCAAAGAGGAAGTTCTACCCGGTCCTGTTGCGTTCCTGGGGCATTGATTTGATGGCAGTGAGTTTAGTTTGGGATTTATTAATGATCTAACATAGTGTGGTCAACTCCGTGATGGAGCCTGTGAAGCAGCCAAGCAGTGGTGGGAAGAATGGGGTGGAGTCCCACTCGTGGTAGAAATTGACACTCTGGAAAGCTAGCTCACTGCTACTCGTATGGATCCTGTATCTTTTCAATCAACTGCCTGCCCTTTCAAAGCATTTAAGATGAAGTCTTGCCCCATTGCCACTCCAAATGGTACTTCTTCCAACACAGGTTTGTTTGCCCTTTCAGCTACCCATGACACTTTCAATATTCTTCTCCAGCATCATCGTGCAAATGCCTTGATTCTTCAGTCTTCCTTGTTCACTATCCAACTTGCAACTTGCATATGAGGCAATGGAAACTACCATGGCTTTGGTCAATTGCACCTTAGTCCTCCAAGTAACACCCTTGCTTTTCAAAACTCTAAGGTAGCAGATTTACCTAGTGCAATGCATCTTTTGACCTCTTGACTGCTGCTTCCATGACCTTTGATTGTAGATCAAAGCAAGACAAAATCCTCGACAGTTTCACCTGCTCTCCATTTAGCAGCTTGTTACCTATTGGTTCAGTTGTGAGGCTTTGGGTCTTCTCTACATTGAGTTGTAATTCATGTTAGAGGGTCAAACCACGATCTTCATCCGAAAGTGCGTCCAGCCCTCCTCCCCTCTAGTAAGCAAGGTCGTGTCATCTGCATATCCCAGGTTCTTAGTCAACCTTCCGCCAATCCTGATGCCATGTTCTTCGTGTAAGCCAGTTTTCTCTGATTATTTGCTCAACACATCGATAGAATAAGTATGGTGAGAGGATACAACCTTGACACACGCCTTTCCTGATTTTAAGCCATGTAATATTCCCTTGTTCTGTTTCCACAGCTGCCTCTTGATCCAGTACCAGTTCTTCAGGAGTACACGGAGGTATTCTGGAATTCCCTTTCTTCCCAAAGTTACCCGTAGTTTATTCTGTTCCACACAGTCAAATGCCTTGGCATAGTCAAGACACACAAGTAAACCTATTTCTGGTATTCTCTGCTTTGAGCCAAGACCCTTCTGACATCAGTAATGCGATCCCTTGTTCCACTTCCTCTTCCTACATACTTTGGGCATGTTGGGCAATATGGAGAAGGGCATCATGCCTGGTAACATGGAGGGGCAGCGAGAAAGAGAAAGGCCTTCGAAGAGATGGAGTGACACAGTGACTGCAACAATGGGCTCAGCCACAGGAAGGACTGCGAGGATGGCAAAGGACAGTGCAGGGTTTGGTTCTGTTGTGCATAGATGTGCTCTGGGTCAGAACCAACTTGTTTGCACCTGACAACAACGTGTCATTGTATTCTCTTCCCAGGAGTCATCAGTAGACTGCTGATTTTGGATCCATTTTGGTTCTCCTTCCTTCAAGCTGTGGTCTTCCCGCTTCAAATTCATGGTTCATTGACCCCTGCAGCTGCAGGGAAGCCCTCTAATTTGCCATTTGCTCCAAGGACTTGGACTGGACTGGACTTACCCATTTCTATAACTGTGTGAGACATTTCTTGATATAAATCTCTTTCTCTATACATGCAACTATAATCGTCATTAGTTTTGCTTCTTGAGAGAACTCAGCCTAATACAGTTGGTACCAGGCGTGCTTCTAGAGAAACAAAATTGTAAAGATATGTACTTTTTCTAAATGGTTTCTCAAGTCTGACTAGACTTAAATGTACTGAGAACTTGGTCTCTGCATCTTTTAGTATGACTAAGCCTGCCATTTTTAGTAGGCTGGGTGCTTATAATCCATGGCGTGATGTGGCAAAGTTAGTGCTCGAAATAGATGACGTGGTGAGAAGTGAAGCTCTGGGTAACGTGTTTCATATTTTTCTGCAATTGTCAGAGTGAGAAGTACAGAGAAACTTGTTGGCTAATACTACTAGTAATTTGCAAGTGTATAAAGCAGGGGTTCTCAACCTTCCTAATGCCGCGACCCTTTAATACAGTTCCTCGTGTTGTGGTGACCTCCCTAACCATAGCATTATTTTCGTTGCTACTTCATAAGTATAATTTTTCTATAGTCATGAATCGGGCAACCCCTGTGAAAGGGTTGTTCGACCCCCAAAGAGGTCGTGACTCACAGGTTGAGAACTCTGTTTTAAAGAGCTCAGAGTTTTAGAGGCCAGGCTCAAATGCTACATAAAAGCCCTTAAAGTTTCCATTTGTACCCTGAAAGAAGGCCTTATCTCTTCTAGTAACAGAATTGATATTGTTGGAAACTAAACCCAGAGTCATATCATCTGAAGAGTTGAATTACAGCGTAATTCTCAACCCAGGAAGGTGCCTGATATTAAAACAAGGGGCTTGATTGGAAATAAATGGAACCCTGAAGCTAGAGACTAGTGGACGGATGATCTGGACGATGAGGATATGGAGCTCCTAGATTCCTATCAGCCCTTCCAACCACCAATACCACCCCTCCTATCCACTGTCAGTAGAACCATTGTACCTTCCACCCATACTTGAGATTAGCCCAACTGTGTGTGTCGCTGTAGCACCTTGAGCTTTACCTGGAGCATTGCCTGGGGCAGATGTCATACAAGATAGACTTTGAGTTTCCAGGAAACACCCTTTCCACCCATTATAGCTTTTAGACCTAGTGGTAGACTTAAATCACAGTCAGCTTCAAAGGTAAAGTCCAGATGGTCACCTAGTAAGAGGCATACTATACTCTTAAATAGTTGCTAGAGTTTTCTAATACGTACAAACAGAAACCTGGAGAATATGTACAGTTACAGCTGCTAAGGGTGTGGGATAATGGGACACGGAGCCATCCATCAGTCTGAGTTAATCCATATGGACCCACTAAGCACAGATTCTTGAGTGTTTCAGGTAGAAAGGTTAGGAGAGGATTTATTTGGTGGTTCCTTGAAGCATGGATTGTGAGATCGCTTACACTAAGTCAAGTTGAAGTACCAGACCTACTGTGGTTTACTATAGGAGAAGGTGTCTTACTGGAAATTGGTATGTTAGAGTGGATTTATCAAGATAAACCCATAGATCCACAAAAGGAATGCTTAAGGACACAGCTTTTACCAGAACAGTAAGAAACAAATAAGTAAGCTTAGCCCCAACATCTCTGAAGACTCCTGTGATTTTATGTTAGTCAGGCTTGACAATGGGAACTGCTGTAATTGAATGAAGAGACTTGGCTGGGGGGAGGGGGGGTCTGATTGGCCCATGGGGGTAGGGACCAATGTCAGCATTAAATGATTAGAGATAAGACAGGTGTGCTCACCATAGTAGACTGCACAAAAGCCTGACTCATGTGGACCTTTGGTGTTGGCAACTTAGGAAGTGTGTCTTCGGAGTGAAATTAGATGGAAGAATCCTAACCCAGGTAAATGACAATCTTAACTCAAATCGCCAGACTAATCACAACCCCTCTCCCAGTTGTTGAACCAGTTTATAGACCCACAACGCCCTGGATGAAAGGGAGACTCTATGCTCTGGAGGAAGGACCCCCATTACACCACCGAAGGTTTATGCTGTTAGTCTTTCTCCCAGCCTTCCCCAAAGGGATCAGTGGCCTTTCACAGAGTGACTATTCACTGGATAAAAGGAAATAATCAGACTTTTCTGGGATTAATGGACACTGGCTATAAACTGACATTAATTCCAGGAGTTCCAAGTTCCAAGTCCCACCAGTCAGCGTGAGAGCATATAGAAATCAAATGAAGTATGGGGTCTTAACCCAGGTTAGTCTGACAGTGGGTCCTGTGGGTCCCCAAACACATCCTGTAGTAATTTTCCCACTCCTGAAGACACAATTGGACTAGACATACCCAGAAGCTGGCACAACCCCGTAGAGGATCCCTGAAAGGTTATGGTAGGAAAAGTCAAATTGAAGCCAATAGAAGTACCTCTGCCTATGGAAATAGGTAGGTCACTACCACACTCCTGGGAGGATCACAGAGGTTAGTGCCCCTACCAAGGGCTTGGAGACTGCGCCTTACTGTGTAGGAAGCACTGCACTATTTAGATCTAGGTCTGTTACACAAAGCTAACTATCATTTCCTAAGTTTTCTCTTCTAGCCTCAGAAAGAGAGTTTTATGATAATGTGACATAGATGTACGTTTCAAAGCAATAACATTTATGCTAGAGTAGTTTTATTTAAAAGAGTCCTCGGGTGGCCTGGTATAGTGATTATACATTGTGCCGATAACCACAAGGTCAGTAGTTTGAAACCACCGTCTCTCTGGGGGAGAGTTGGGGCCTTCTGTTCCCCCTATGAGTTAGAGTCTTGCAAACTCACAGGAGGCAGTTCTACCCTGTCCTATAGCGTCATTATGAGTCAACATTGATCTAATGGAAAGTGAGGGTTTTTCCCTTGAGAGGCATAAATGATTAAGAGCTCAACTACTAGCCCAAAGGTTGGCAGTTCGAACCTACCTAGAGGCACTCTGGAAAACGAGTTGACCATTTGTTTGTGACAGATCAGACCCTTAAAACATTGTGGGACAGACGTCTACTGTGAAGACCATGAGGTCACCACGAGTTGAATTGATTTGAGAGCAATTGATTTGGTTTTATTTCACTTAACTCTGTTCAGATGTTTCTAGCACACTCCTCATCACATACTGCTGCTGTTGCTTAAGCTCTTTCCATTTTCATAGTCAGGCAACAATTTCACCATATTCCCTTATGAAATAAACTCCTGTATTCTGTTAAAAATTTTTCTAAGGCCAAATAAGTCATAAAACATTTGAGAGAAGTGCCTTTTGTGCACATTTCTTGGCATGCCTGCCCATAATCTTAAGTTTCTGTCCTGAGTCCCTTTTCCCAGCTGTGGAAGTGTTGCCTCTCCCCAGCTGTTTTCTGGTGCTGATGAAGCTGGTGCTTGGCAGGCCATCAGGATGGTGACGGCAACGAGTTGCTGTTGGCCCTTAGGGGTACATTGTACATCCATTTGCAGCACTTTATGTGTCCCGATGTTGTGCTGACCCCTTTCCCATCTGATGATGACTCTGTGGGGCGAAAGCCTTTTTCCTTTGATTCTGTTGGATGAAAGGTTAGTGCGCCAGTGTATTTTCAAGAAAGTATTATTTTTAGCTTATGTGGGGCTGATGGGAATATAAAGATTCTAAAAAGGGCTTTCTTTCCTAAAGGCAATCCTTTAGCATCGTGGCTGTTGAATGAACATAATAACATGGATTAGAATCTCACCTCTATCACTTGTCAGCTGTGTGACTTTGGGAAAGTTACTCAGTGTCCTCTTCTGTGAAGTGGGCATAACATAACCTCCTCAGGGTTGTCGTGACAATGGTACCTTATGTACTCATGGATAAGCAGAGTTTTTGAGCACATTTTTTTCTCTTTTGAATCATTTTATTTGGGGCTCATACAACTCTTATCACAACCCATCCATTGTGTCAAGCACATTTGAACATGTGTTACCATCATCATTTTCAAAGCATTGGCTTTCTACTTGAGCCCTTTGTATCGCTGCTCCTCATTTTTCCTCTTCTTCCCCCCCCCAAGCCTTTGATAATTTATAAATTAGTAGTCTTTTGTCATGTCGTACACTGTCTGATGTCTCCCTTCACCGACTTTTCTGTTGTCCGTCCCTCAGAGAGGGGGTTATCCTTGTGATTGGTTCCCCCCTTCTGCCCCACCTTCCCTTTCCCCTCTTTGTATTACCACTCTCATTATAGGTCCTGAGGTGTTTGTCCTGGATTCCCTGTGTTTCCAGTTTTTATTTGTACCAGTGTACATCCTCTGGTCTAGCCAGATTTGTAAGGTAGATTTGGGGTCCATGATAGTGGGGTGGGGGATGGAGGAAGCATTAAAGAACTAGAGGAAAGTTGTATGCCTCACCAGTGCTTTATTGCAGCCTGACTGGCTTGTCTTCTCCCGAGACCCTTCTGTAAGGGAATGTCCAATTGCCTACAAATGGACTTTGGGTCTCCACTTCACACTCCCCCTCATTCACAATGATATGATTTTTTTGTTTTTTTGATGCCTGATACCTGATCCCATTGACACCTCGTGATCACATGGTATGTTTCTTCCATATGGACTTTGTTGCTTCTCAGCTA
>PVJH01023525.1:25000-34484 GCA_004026705.1 Nesogale talazaci | reverse complement strand
ACTGGGAGGGGGCTGAGTGCTTGTGGATGAGGAAGCATCCAGAAGGCAGGTCAGGAAGCGATGGAAAGAACAGCTCGTGCAAAAGTCCTGGGGTAAGAAAGCCCAGGCAAGAAGGACCGTGAGTGTGGAGATGGCCACAGGGCAAGGGATCTTATTTTAGGGGTAAAAGGTCTAGACGAGAAGCTATATGTTGGCCAGTCTCAAGAGAGGAGAGAAAGGGTCTGGTATCTGTCTCTAGAAGCTGGTCAGGGCTGCTCTGGAAGAACAGATTGTACAGTGTGTAGACAAGAATGGAGAGACGGGTTGGGGAACAGGTGCTGTCATCCAGGGGAACCTGAGACCTAGCTCCTCCCTGTGTGAGGGGAGAGGCAGAATCCTGACCATGAGGGGGGGTCGGGGGGTAGGGTTGCAGAATAAATTGTCAAATTCTCATAGGATCCAGACTTTCTGGAACTATTGAGGCTGGATAACATACATACGCGCGCACACACACACACACACACACACACACATTTACTGCCCTAAGGCACACTTAAACCAGAAATATCCCCAAAGTCATCTTTAACTAAACACGTATTTGGCTTCATTGGTCAAGAATGTGTTTTAGATTTTTTTCCCCCAACTATGTTTTTGGGTAGGGCGGGGGTGGGGGACATCACTGCCTTCTGGTGGGAGTGGGAGGCCCAGGTTTGCTCCTGGAGAGCTGCTGCTGGATTTGAACCACCAACCCAGTGGGCCGCAGTCCCGCACTCAACCACTACACCACCGGGGCTCAGCCCCCAATCATCTTATTAGGGGCTGGTACAACTCTTACCACGATTCATACATGGAGCCATTGTATGTCAAGCACACTTGTACAATTGCTGCCCTCCTCATTCTCAGCACCTTTGCCGTCAACTTGAGCCCTTCCTTGGGGCCAGCTCCATATCTTTGGTCTTCCCTCATGAACCCTTGATAATTTAGAAGTTAGTATTATTTTTCCATGTCGTACACAGTCCGATGTCTCCCTTCATCCACTTTCCTGTTTTCCATCCCCCAGGAAGGGGGTTATATGTAGATCCTTGTAATCGGTTCCCCCTTTCTCCCCACCTTCCCTCCACTTTCCCGGTATCACCCCCTCTCACCACTAGGAATGTCTGTCTTAAGCTGTGTGTGTGTGTGTGTGTGTGTGTGTGTGCGTGTTTAAGAGTGGTCCATGTGGAATCAGTAACAGCCGTGATTCCCAAAGTCAGACAGGATGCTCAGAGGCCGTGATGAGCAGGTGTCAGCGAGGGAAGGGTGACGGGAAAGGAGACTGGCTGCATGACGTGAAGAAGGCCATCCCTGTAACTCAGTTGTCAGCTGTGACCACGGTCCAACCCAGGTCCCTCCAGAACTGTCGGTCCCGTTGGTTTCTCCTCTGGATTGTTTCCTCGCCTTTCTTATCTAGATAGACTTGCTTGGGGCAATAATAAGCACAAAAAAACAAGACTGAGCAAAACAAAACAACAGCAACGTGGGGAGGCAGGGGAAAGGTAGGGATCAACCAATCCAGGGACAAACAGCAAGTGATCTGAAACTTACGGTGAGGAGGGGATAGGATGTCTGGTGGCGCTTGACTGGGGGCAATGTGATACCGAATTACTGATACCAAAATGAAGACTGAACATGATTGTGGCATAAGAGGGAAGTAAAAGGAAATAGAGGAAAGAACAAGAGGCAAAGGATATTTATAGAGGTATGACTACAGGCATGTACATTTGTAAACCTATTTTTATATAACTATAGAGAAATCGATCTATGGACATGTATTTATATGTTAATATTATGATAGCGGACAGACATTGGGCCTCTACTCAGGTACTCCCTCAACACAAGAACACTTTGTTCTAATAAGCCAGCATTCTGTGATGCTTACCTTCCCAACACACTGAAGACAAAATAGGTGCATAAGCAAATGTGGTGAAGAAAGCTGATGGTGCCTGGCTATCAAAAAATAGATTGTCTGGAGTCTTATAGGCTTAAAGATAGATAAGCAGCCTTCTCGGTGAGAAGCAACAAAGCCCATATGGAAGAAGCACACCAGTATGTGTAATCATGAGGTGTCGATGGGATCAGGTATCAGGCGTCAAAGATCCAGAACAAAACAAAGAGGCAAACAAAAATCATAACAATGTGAATAAGGGAGAGTATGGAGTGGAGACCCACAGCCCATCTGTAGACAACTGGACATTTCCTTACAGAAGAGTCACAAGGAAGAGACTAACCAGTCAGGGTACAGTATTGCACCAATGAAGCATATAACTTTCATCTGATTCTTTAATGCTTCCTCCCCACCACCACCACTCACATGGCCCCAATTTGTAGAATTGGGGCCAGGCCAAAGCATGTACGCTGGTACAGATAAGAGCTGGAAACACAGGGATCTTGAGACAGATAAACTCCTCTGTCATCTCTCATAATGAGAGTAGTTATATCAGGAGGGGAAGGAGAAGGTAGGGGGAGAAAGTTCCACAACCTTTCACAAGGTTATGACTTGAGTGACCCCCTTGCTCAAGTTGTGTCTTTTATCTCACCATACATGCAGAGAGAGAGAAGCCAGCAGAGAGACCGCTGCCTCCAAAAAAGAAGAATGTAACGTCCCTGCTCTAAGAACTTTCTAGACTCAGGAAGATTGGTGCCAAGACACATGGAGATCTCCAAGGGAGGCCAGGTCTACAGATGCTGAACTGACACAAAGATCTTCCCTCGTGACCGACAGAGAAAGAAAGCCTTGTCCTAGAGCTTGCACTTTGAACTGAAACTTCTAGCGCCAGAAACTCAGAAAGAATACATTTCTACTTATTGAAGCCATCCCCCTTGTGGCATTCTTGTTGAAGTTTTGCTAGATAGCAAGTATGCCCACGTTTTCTCACTCATCTTCTGAGTTGCTGGTATCAAATTGATTCCATACAACAGTCCTTTGGAAGAGCCTGGTGCTGAAGACAAACCTTCTTCAGTCATCAAGCCACTGTTTGGTTTTACGAAGACAGGGGCTAGCTTTAGTTTAAGGTTTAGAAAGATGATCTCAGGGTGATAATTTCAGGAGTTCATTCTGTTTCTAAGGCTCCAGAAAGTCTAGGTTCTGTGACAGTTTCAAAATCTGTTCTATAGGGCTGAGCCCCGGTGGTGTAAGTGGTTGAGTGCAGGACTGCAGCCTGCAGACTTGGCGGTTCAGGTCCAGCGGCGGCTCTCAGGAGTGGCACTGGGTGGCGCCCACGACCACCGGAGGCAGTGATGCCCACAAAAAAAAAATGATTTGGGGCTGAGCCCGGGTGGCATAGTGGTTGTGCGCAGGACTGCAGCCCACTAGGATGGAGGTTCAATTCCAGCAGTGGGGCTGGGCCTCCTACTCCCACCTCCGGAGAGCAGTGATGCCCACAAAAAAAAAAATCTGTTCTATATTTCCCTCCTTTTGATAAGGGTTCTTCTTTAGTTCAATATGATCAGTAACCATAGCATGTCTTTTTCTAACTCTTTTTTTCTTTCAGTCATTTTATTGAGGACTCGTACAACTCTTATCACAATCCATACATGCATCTATTGTGTCAAGCACATTTCTCTCTTTTTAATCATGATTTGGGTCTACAGAGCTGATCTGTTTTCTTTTCAGGGGTTTGTGCACATGTAGTTTCATGTATTTGATTGCAAACCCCCTCCCCATGCTGCCACATCACTTATCTTTCCCCCCCAAAGAGCCCTGGTGGTGTAGTGGTTATGAGCTGGGCTGTGGCCTGCAAGGTTAGCAGTTCAAGACCATCCGCTGCTCTGTGAGAGGCAGGCAGGGCTTTCTACTCCTGTGAAGCCTCAGAGCCCAGAGGGGACAATTCTACCTTGTCCTGCAGCCTGAATCCCCCACCCAGTTTGTATCGTCTGTCTCCCGGGGCTCCCTGAGAAGCCCACAAAGGAGCTGCTAATGCAAGGAACCAGAGGGCAGAAGAGGAGACAAGGACGGAGGTGTAGACACCCCCAGGGGCGGGGAGCCCTGTGACCTCAATAGCCGCTCTTGGTCGGGGCCTGCTCCGGCACGAGGGTTTCTCAAAACATGTGGATTGAATGCTTTTGCCTGCGTCTGTCAAGACTCTCTGGGTTACAGATGCAAACTGGCCGAGAGGCAAAGGAAAGTCTGAGGACTTCAGGTCCTGCTGCCCCCAGGTGCTCAGGGAGGGGCGTCAGACTTCAGTGTATCTCCTCCCTGCGCTGGATTGGCTCTCGGGGACCTTGCTTCCAACAACACAGAGAAAATCCTTGTCCTCACGGAACTAAGATGAAACAGCCTCTCTCCAATTCAGGGGTCCTGGTGGCATCGTGGCTACGCACCTGGCTGAGGTCAGTGGTTCAGAACCACCAGCCCCTCCAGGGGCCAACGACCAGGTGGTCTACTCCCGGAGAGGGACAGTTCTACCCTGTCCTGTTGGGTCAGGGGCATCAGCTCCACGGGAGTGAGTTAGGGTTTTGATTTTTGGTCTCTCCATTTCGGTAACAAATAAAGACGAGCAAACTTTTTGGGTCTGCTTCTTAATAATTTAGCAACGCCAACAAGAGGGCACAGATTCCTCCCGCAAGAACCTCAGGATGCTTGTTAACTGCTTCAGCTTTGGCACGCGCTCCCCCCGAGCTCTTGGTGATGGCAGGTGGGGCTTGACCACACTTTGGGCAGCCCTAGGCCACGTACCCATTGCAGGATCCAGGAAACCCAGATGGAGACGAGGTGGTTTCTCTCAGGAAAACCAATGTGATGTGACCCTATCATACTAGAAGATGGGAGAAGAGCTAACTCATAACAGATGTCTTGTCTGGCATAGACCTAGACACAAGGAAGGCCAGGTGTCTAGTTCACCGTGGGTCCAGGAGATGATGTTAGATGCTCCAGAGAAGTGGTGAAGTACAACACTCACTCATGTGACTGGCCACAGAGGAAGTTAGGGACATCGGTCTGTGTCTTTCCATGGAAACCTGAGCTTCTAGGCCATCTCCTGTGGGGATTGGTGCAGGGAAACATAAAAAAAAAGCATGATTTGGAAGTCAGGTAACTCGGGCTTAAAATTTTAATCTCTTTCTCAAAAGGATATTTGATCGCATTTCTGCTGAAGGTCTACACTGCAGTTAAGGTCCCCATTTGAACTGCGATACTGCAGCCCACGGGCTTGGCGGTTCAAATCCAGCGGTGGCTCTGCAGGAGCAAGGCTGGGTAGCTCCCACGACCACCAGAGGGCAGTGATGCCCCCCCTAAAAAAAACAAAACAAAAACAAACAAACAAAAAAGTCCCCATTCGGCAACTCCTAAGCAAGATGTTCAGTGACATGGTGACATTCTTCAGGGCCTGGGTATGCTCTCCTGGTTTCCAGCTGGTGGTTCTGTTTCTCTTGCTCTAGTTGCCCTGCCTCTTTATGGTCTCCTCTTTGTTCTGAAGGGATTATTGATCGTTGACTCTCATGGAGGTGGTTTTTTGGTTTTAGTTTTAAAAAGGGGGGCACGGTGCTCACAGGTGATTTTCATTATTTTTGTGAGCTGGTGGTAGTCAGCTGCAAGGTGACCACAGGAGTTAATTTCTCGTCAAGGTCTAAAGAGCTCAAGGCCAATAGTCATCGGGAATCTCCAGTCTCCAGTCTCAACCAGTCCAAGTGGTCTGGTTTTAAGATGTCTTATTTGGTGCTCTTATGTTTAAGAAATTGAGGTACTGCTCTATGGTTTTTTCCAGTCCCGTCAGGCCCCATCTGTTGTGGCCTGATTATAACGGCTGGCATGGAAGGCTGGGCACCATCTAGTGACACAGGTCTCGGGACCGAGAAGGTTGCGGTTCATGTAGATAATCTATCCTATCTACGACCGTGTGAGGGGGGTTCAGAAATTCCATGGAAAAATTCCTTTACCATTTCATTCATTCCCCTCCCTCCCCCAAGAAACTCTTTGAAGCTGCCTCATAGTGCTCCCCATATCTCTGGTTTCCCTTCCCTGGTTTTGGTTGGCTGCAGTCAACTATCTGAAAATATTTAAACGGTTTACCACTCTGAAGAGCAAGATGAAACCGCTTCCCCTCTAGCTCCACTGCACACCTGGCTTCTTCCTTCTCGCCTGGGTGAGAACTTGGAAAACACCTGGGGCACGTGGCTGCCCTTCCTCTGCCAGTGTCTGAAAGCTTGGAGTTGCTGTCCATCCTAGGCACTGTGGGTACCTGGCCATTGTTTGGTTTTGTTTTTTTTTTTTTTTGGCATCATTGCTCTCAGGCGGTGGGAGTAGGAGACCAGCCCCACTGCTGAAATTGACCTCCGTCCCAGTGGGCTGCAGTCCTGCGCACAACCACTACACCACCGGGGCTCAGCCCTGGCCATTGTTAAAAAAAGCATGTATATCATTCTTATGGTCCCTGGTTTCAGGTCCCCACTGGGGACGAAGGAAGAATGACCGTAGCTTTTTTTGTTTCTATTTTTTGAGTCTTTGATTTCCTTCTTCCTATTCTGTCCTGGACCGGTCGAGACCAATAGTTGTATCTTAGATGGCTCTTCTCAAACTTTTAAGGGCCCAGGCACTACTCCCCAAACTTGGATGCAACGGATAATTTTGTAAACTCTACTGTGCCAATTGAGCCAAGTGTTTCAAACGCAACGATGATCCCACACAACTCCTTCAGACCCAGAAATCCGGTCCTGCAAGGTTTTGGGTTATGTCTAAGAATTATCCACGACTGTGCCCCTTGTGTGCTTTATTATATATGTGGGGTCACATAGACACACACGTGAGTGCATGCACTTGCGCCTGACCAAGCCATGATGTTTTCAGCATGTGTGAAAGCTGCACAATGAGCAAGGAAGACCAAATAAGAATGGGTGCCTTTGAGTTAGTGTGTGGGCAAACAATATAGACAGTTCTATGAATTTGCAGAAGAACAAACATGTGGGTCTTGGAAGAGGTACAGTCAGAATGCTCTTGAGAAGCAAGGATAGCCAGGCTTCACGTCATGGACTTCGGACATTGTCAGGAGAGAGTCTTTGGGGAAAGAGCTTACTCCGGGTAAAACAGAGGGGCATCTCCATGACATGGCCTGGCACAGAGGTGACAGCGAGGAGCCCCGGGTAGCGATGATAGCAGTGAGGACGGCGCAGGCCCAAGCAGTGTGGGTTCTGCTAAACTAGGAGTGGACCGGGTGCAGCAGCACCATGTAACAACCTGCCAACACCTACAGGCATCTATCTAAGAAGAGGCTTCCATAAGTCTGTGCTCATTTTTCATGATCTTGCCATCCAGTTTCCAAGGGATTTTGGAAGCCTCCTTTGTATGCATAGATGCACCCAGACCTCTAAAAACGAACAGCCAAACTCATCACTATCGACTCAGCGTGGCCTTACAGCCACCCTGGAGAACAGGGCAGCACTGCCCCTTCGGGTATCCAAGACGGACGCTCATGGGTATGGAAAGCCCTGTCTTTCTCCATGCATATAGAGACATAGAAAAGAAAAGCCAAAATTTGAAAGCAAACCCCAAAAGCCCCAATCCACACCCTTTGTGACCCAGTCAATATGGACTCTCCAGACTCTGTGTGGGGTTTTTGAGACTAACTCTGCAGGAGACTGGTCTGTCGCCCTCTCTCCCAGGCACAGCAGGGGGTAGGCGTGGAGGTCTGAACCACCACCCACTGCCTAACCCACAGCGATGACAGGGCTCCTTAAATAGACTTCACGTTTTTTTTTTTTTCTGATCCTTTCTGTTGTCATTCCCCAAAAGAATATACACCATCGTTATCAGTAGGTGGGTTTCCGTGTGGACATGTGAGTAACATGGCTGCCCCCCATCAACCAGGGTTCACTCCCCTCTCCTTCCATCTCATCTGTCATGGTGCTGCTGCTGCGTGACCACTGAACGACAGACCACGAGGTCGGTGGTTCAAACCCACCAGCGGGGGAAAGTGGTTCTCTCTCTTGTGAAGCGGCACAGCCTCAGAAAGTCGCGTGGGCTGGTCTGGATGAGCCAGAGTGCACTTCATGATGGTGGGTTCACCATCTGCAGAGCGCCCCCTCCCTGACCCCCACCTCCCCAAGCCCACCTCACCTCCTCTTATGCCACTGGGGGAGGGAGGATTTCTGGCCAGTCACTTAGCAGGGAGTCATGCAACTGGGAGTCTCCAAAGCCTTGTGTGCATGGAACAGCGTCAGGTGGCAAAGGGGCCAGACCACTTTGCCTGCTTTGGGAGAGCCAGTGTTCACCTGTGCTTTGGAGGACCAGGCGCTGACTCCTCCCGGGTGGGAGTTTGGGCTGGAAAGGCTGCTTGAGGGACCGGCAGGTGCTGGTTCTCACTGACACACGAGCCTCCAGCTCGTGGCCACCCACCCATGCACTTTCATTCAGGTGCCTTTCCCTCTGTCCATTGCGTCTGTCCCTCGGTCCACACGAAAATGGTGTGATTTGCCATGCCCCAGTAACGGAAATGCTGTGGGGAAAGTCCTCGTGCCAGGTGTCAGGAAAGAGAGCTGCCTAGGAAAAGAGCCCTAGGGCACTTCTGCTGGGTCCCAGGGGTCACTGGGAGAGGGAGCGGGAGCAGGAAGGGCCCCTGGACATCACTCTTCAGGAAGACACTCTGGGGTGCGTGCTGAGCACCCCCTCAAAGGACTGGGCTCCAGGACCTCCAGAGAGCAGGCACGGGACCTGCCAAGTGTTGCCTGTTGGATCCCTGGAGAGAAGGCAACTTCTCCACGCTCTACTCTGCGGTGCCCGCATCCACACCCTCATGGTGTCTTGGAAGATGAACCCACAGATCTGGGTGCGCCAGGGCCCTGTTGTGGACCCAGGAGGGGACTCCCTGGACGCACCCAGAGAGGCCCCTGGTCAAGTCACTGCTCTCCGTTTGTGCGCAGCAGGTCTGTGAGGGCTGAAGCATCTGGTTAACTCTCCATCTCCATCTTCCTGGGAGACCCTGAGGCATCTGCCTCCAACTGCGTACACGCACGCAGCACTTCCCATCACTTGGGAAGGAAACAGGC
This sequence comes from Nesogale talazaci, assembly GCA_004026705.1. NCBI lineage: Eukaryota > Metazoa > Chordata > Mammalia > Afrosoricida > Tenrecidae > Nesogale > Nesogale talazaci. The sequence goes on along the minus strand of PVJH01023525.1, from coordinate 25,490 downwards.
ACCCCGAGAAAGTCACCGACGGGTGTCTGTGCGTCCATAGGGGTCTTGTACCTTTAAGGAAAACAGTCTGGACCGAAAAGAGTACGGGAAGGTCTCTCCCTCTTCCCCCTCCCCCTCCTCCCTCCAGGGAGTCGGTGGAGAAAACAAACCATCAGAACAAAAACCCAGTGCCCTGTGGGCCTTTTGTTTTCCGTCCATGCGCAAAGCCAGGTGGCTCCTTTACAGCCCAAAGACTGTCCGCAGGGTGCTCTTAGCGCTGCAGGGCGCAAGGTGTTGGGGCTCAGTCTGGACTTTCCGTACCCATGGAGACCCCAAGCGGAAGCAAGGGTTAGAGGAGAGGGACAGACAGGATGAAAGGTGGGGAGACCCAAGGGCTTATGAAACCAAGCAATGCTGGAGCCACGGACAAGTGCTGCTGCTCTTCCTTGAGTTGGGGGGGCCTTGGAGTCCAGGAACTTTACGCAAGAAGGGTGGCTGTACTCCAGGAAGG
>PVJH01023525.1:0-20000 GCA_004026705.1 Nesogale talazaci | reverse complement strand
AGCCAGGCCCCTGCTCAGCAATGGAAGAGATGAGGGAGGAAATGGAAGAGTTGTGTCTAAGTTCCAGAGCTGGGATGGATTGAGGGGTGTGTGTGTGGGGGGGGGATTGGGGAGAAGGCTGGGGTGGGGAGTAGTTGCTCCAGACAGGAGAATGTCAGCACACCCATTTCAAATCTCCCCTCCTCACCCCGAGACATTCTGCACACCCTTTCTGGGACCCCTTTTCACAGATCCACTATTTCACCGGGAAGGTTCCACCAGCTTGGGCATGGCCAAGCACCGGCCCCTCCCCACACACCCCTTAGCCAGAGAAGGGCTGTTACTAGGAATGGGCCTGGTTGGCAGTGGGTGATGCGACAGGTCTGAGGTTAGAACACACACCCCCATCCCCAGCCCCACCCCCCAAAAAGGCCTAGAGAAAACCTGGTCTTCCCTGGGGAGAATGTAGGGTATGTGGCCAGCTCGGCAGAGGGAGGACCATATCAGGCCGCAGCGTCCACAGTACCACGAAGGCCCAGTTCTGGGATCCCCAGAGCACGGGGAGGGGGAGCGGGGTTGGCAGCCCCACCGGTCAGGGGCTCTGGGTCCCAGGTTTGGAGGAGTCTGCATGTGAAGGAGGCCAGCAGGGAACTGTGAGGCCGCAGCGCCCCCTGCCAGCGGGTCACGGTCACAGCAGGGGCCCCACCTCCGCGCTGGCTGACGGATGGTCGCCTTGACTACCAAGGACGCCCAGCGCCCTCGCCTGAGCTTCTCCACACAGGGCTGCACCGCCGCGGCCCTGAGCAGTCCATTTATTCAACTCAAGGACCAGAGAGAGCGAGGCGGAGCTCAGCTGTCTCAGGTTAGGACGCCGAGCCGGCCCCATCTCCACGCAAGCTGGCATCCGCCTTCAGATGCTCTCTTTTCCACTGGGAACCTCACATCAGCTGGCAATCATCACATGCCCCCTGGAGGTGCTGGACTGCTGCGGGCAAGGTTGGAGGTTCGAGCCCACTCACTGCTCCCAGCCAGGAAGAGGAGGCTGTCTGCTCCCTTAAAGACTTGGCGCCTCAAAACGCCCTGCTGAGGGTGAGAATCTGCTCCCCAGGTAGCGGTCTCGGGTTTGGTTAGCCGCCCAGCTCCACCAAGTCTGTTCTGACCCACGGCGACCCCGATGAACCTGTCCCTGGGCCACCTTCCTGGTGGTCGATGTCTGTGCCCCTGCCGCGCCCTCTGTGCCCAGCCATCTCTTTGAGCGTCTGACTCAGAGCAGCCCATCTCTTACCATGTGCAAACACCCATAGGACTTTCTGGACTATGACTGTCTCTGGAGCAAAGTGCCAGGCATGCTGTTTGGGTTTGAACCACCTACCTCTGGGTGAGCAGCTGCCTGCAAACCCGGGGTCCATGGGCCCCCACCGCCCTCATCAGGGCTACTCCTGCACACATGGGGCACGCAGAGAGCCCCTGTCAAGAGGGCGATGTCCTGCCAGACCCATATGGGCTCTGCAGCCTGCCTCCTTGGCCCACCTGCACCTCCCAGGGCACTCTTAGATGCCACCCTTCTTGACCCCTTCCCGCTCTCTCATCTTGGTCCCACATGCACAGGTCAGTATGTCCTCTCCACGTCCACCTTCAGACTGCTTTGAACCGGACACGTCCTGCCATCATGACTTGTGCAACCAAGCTGTCCCTCACCCCCTGGGTGCCAAGAGCAACTCCGACCCAGGCCTGGTCTCCTCCTCCCTCCCCTCTGCTGGCCCTGAGTGACCCACTGGGATCCCTTCGCCGGGTCTGCTCTCTGAGGTTTCCGAGATGGACGTCTCCAGGTTCAAAGCGCCCATCCGGTTCGCAGCTGGGTTCTTAATGACGGGGTTCCTTTGAAGAAGAACCCCAGTGCAGCCCCGCCCTCTCCCCTGGCCCGCATTCTGCCCCAGAGGACAGAGCAACACTGCTCCCCCTCTCAGGAGCCCGGGGCCACGGCTGCATGTCCCCTGAGACACGCCCCCGGGTGGCAGTGCTGTACCACAGTCGGAGTGGACACGCAGGGAGTGTTATTGGCTCAGAGAGGCTTGGTGAGCCAGCTGCTGCCGCACAGCCAGCACCCCGATGCCCAAGACTTGGCCTCACCATCACTGGAAGGAGGTGTTGCTGGGGCCACATCCTGTGAGGCCAGCTGTGCGAGTCCAGCAGCTGGGCAAAGAGAAGGATCAGGCAGTCGTCTTCCAAGTCCTCTGTATGCCTGTGGTCCCCGCAGGGGGCGGGGGACCCTACAAGAGCAGCTAATTTACTTCGCCAAGGTCTCCTGTGCATGTGTATGCGTCCGTGCATGTGTGCGTGCACGCACGTGTGTGCATGTGTGTGTGCTCGCACGTGTGTGCATGCGTGTGTGTGTGCAAGGCACACCTTCAGCATTTGAGCTTGCTGGGACATACCATTTATTTTCTTTTTCTTTTTTTAAAAAATTTTTTGGGGGGGCGGGCATCACTGCCCTCTGGTGGTGGGAGTAGGAGACCCAGCCTTTGCTCCGTGGAGCTGGAATCGAACCTCCATCCCAGTGGGTCGCAGTCCCGCGCACAACCACTATGCCACCGGTGCTCAGCCCCATACCATTTATTTTCACAAGAGAGGAAGCTTTGGGAAAGGAGGGTCTCTCTGACTAACGTCCTGACCCAGGAGAGGAACAGAGAGTCCCGGGTGGCCCCTCCCCTGGTGGCCTCACCGGTGCCCCACTGGTGGGGAGAGCGGCTGGTGGCCAGAGCAGGTGGGCAGCGGTGACTCGCCAGCAGCGGCGATAGCCAGCAGAGGGAGGCCAAGAGCCAAAGCCACCTCCTCGCCGGGGACACAGGGAACAGGGGCCACCTGCTTTCCAGTGCTCTCTTGGGCGCAGTCTGTGGGAATGGCTTCCCGAGAGCCTTTCTTCCCAGAGCTCCTGGATATCTCGAAACCTTTCTGCTAACCATCTAGCGCTTAATCACTGTGCCACCAGGCCGCCTTAAATGATCCCATGAGGCACTGCGAGACACAAGGGGCTTTAGAAGGTCTGTGAGATGATGGCTGGCATCAGCTGGAGGTGGGGGGATGCTGTCTGCTGAGTGGTTGCTATGGGGACCCCGGTCCTCCAGAGAGGGATGAGACTTCCTAATTGGGGGGTGGGGGGGCCCGCGCAGCAGAGGGGAGAGGGAATGGTTACATTTGGGGGAGCATAGGGGCATGTCTGCTGAGGGGAGGGGAGGGAACGCTGACCTCCAGGTGCGGGCAAGAGGGACTGAGGGTGTTTTGGGGCAGTAGGTGGGGAGGGTTTTGGTGGTGTGCAGTGGGCAGGCAACATTGATCTGGGGTACCCTGGAAACCCAGACCGGGTGCTATAGAGCACCAGGACACTGGTTCCGGTATCTTCGGGGCACATGCATGCTCCGGAGGCTGCAACGATGAGACCCCACTTGGACCCCACTGGGTGGCCTGGACTCTGCCCCAGCCACACCGGGAGGCTGAGGACTGAAGCCGGAAATCACATGGCCTCTGAGAAAGCAGACGGCTGCACCAGGAGTGGGCACTGATGGTGGGCAGACAAACAAGGTCTTGCCACATCGACGCCCTCCAGGCTGTATTAATATCCGTGACGGTCATTCTGTTTCCTTTTGCTTATGCTTGTTTATATTGGGGTGTATCTCAGAGGTGCACTGCCACGGTGGGGGAGTGTCACTCTCTTGAAGTTGTGTTACTTGTTTTTCTGTTTCTTAGTTAATGAAACCCGAGGACATGGGCCTATAGGGAAAGCAAATAGGATGTCGTCTCCAGGAGTGGGGGGTGGGGGTCTAGAGGGGTGAAGGAGATAAAAGGGAGTCCAGGAAGGAAAAGTATGTTTGGAGACTGATTATAAGAAGCAATTATAAAACAATAATAATAATTAAAGAAGCAATTGTACAATTCTGCCAGACATAATTGAAATATGAAATGATATGCGGTATGTATTTATTTCCAACTTAAAAAAATAAAAGAGACACTAATGAGTGTGTTTGGGCCTGGATATCTTTTTCTTAGAATGAGTAAAGGGGTTATCACCTTGAGCAGCACTTGGCACAGGTGGGAGAGGCCATGCCATAGGGGTCGCACCTGCTTCTTCCTTCCCCATTCTGTGTAAAACCCTGCTCCCCCCAAGGCCACCACACATAGCCTTCACACTGCCCCCCAATCTCCACCCCTGCCTGCAAGGGCCACTCACACAAGTGCAGTCTGTTGCTCCTTTTTCTTGGTATATTTTGTTGTTTTGTTTAAATAAGCACAGCTTATGTATTTATTTCAATTATTTTATTGGGGGCTCTTACAGCTCTTATAATAGTCCATACATCTGTGTATCAAGTATATGTGTACATATGTTGCCATCATCATTTCCAAAACATTCTGTTTCTACTTGAGCTCTTGGTATCAGCCCCTCTTTTTTTTTTCTGCCCCCTCCCCTGCCACCCTCCCACCTTCCTGAGAACTTGATAATTTATAGATTATTTTTATTTTCATATTATATACTGTCTACTGTCTCCCTTTACCCATATTTCTGTTGTTTGTCCCTCTGGGGCAGGGTGTGGGGGCATTATGCACTGACCATTATGATTTGTTCCCTCTTTCTCCCCCACCTTCCCCCTACCCTCATGGAATCGCTACTCTCATTATTGGTCGTGAGGGGATTATCTTCCCTGGATTCTGTGTGTCAAGAGCTCTTATCTCTACCAGTGTGCATGCTCTGGTCTAGCCAGATTTGGAAGCAAGGACTGGGAGCATAATAGTGGGGTGGGGAGGAGCATTAAAGAACTAGAAGAATGTTGTGTGTTTCGTCAGTGCTGTACTGCAGCCTGGCTGACTCATCTCTTCCTTATGACCCTTCTGTGAGAGAATTTCCAATTGTCTACAGATGGTTTTGAGCCTCCATTCCAAACCCCGCATTTGCAGCAAAATGGATTTTGGGGGTCTTCTGATGCCTGATACCTGACCCCATCAATATCTCATGGTCGCACAGGTTGGTGTGCTCCTTCCGTGTGGGTTTTGTTGCTTCCCTGCTGCATGGCCACTTATTTAGCTTCAAGCTTTTAAGACCCCAGAGGCTATATCTTGTCATAGCCAGGCACCATCAGCTTTCTTCACCACATTTGCTTATGCACCTATTTTAGACACAAATTACTTATTAATACACCACTTTGAAAAAAATCAAAGACAGCAGCTACAGATGCTGCTTATGTATGGCCACAGATGTCATGTTCTCAAGATTTAGAGCCGGAAGGACATGGTTTCCCAGACCAATGAGTCCATTGCTTTCACTGTTTCTGTTGTACTCTTAGCTCAATGTGTCGTGTCTGAGGTCTTAGACGTTGGCAAATGACCCTCATGCTGCAACAAACGGTTTCTGTTCGTCTCAGGAGAAGCCCAGGAAGGAGAGTTAGGCATCAGAGGAAGTGGAGTCTGTGGCTCTTTGGCTCCATGAACTGAGGCCTTTGCCAAGGGGGTCAGGAGAACCGGATGGTGCCCGAAGACCATGACTGAAGAGTCATCAAGAGTGCCTTGGAGGGCTGAGCCCCGTGGCGTAAGTGGTTGAGTGAGGACCCGCGGGGCTTGGCGGTTCTGATCCAGCGGGGCGGCTCTCAAGAGCAGCACTGGGTGGCGCCCACGACCACCAGAGGCAGTGATGCCCACCAAAACAAAAAAAAAGAATGCTGTAGAATAAGACTGCCCAGAGTGGGGATCAAAGGGGAAGAGACTTTGCAAATCTCGTGCAATTCAGTTTTTATGGAGCTACTGAGTCTGGATGACACCCATTGTGTCCACAGGACAACTGCGCTGAGATCACGTTGAACCGTAAACAGAAACTGTTCCCTGACCCCAGCTTTAAACTGAACAATTGCTGGTGCTGATGTTCCACGCTGTTGAGTCCTCTCTGAGCCCTAGAGAGCCCAGGACTGGAGACCCGGGGGGGTGGGGGGGGGGCGGGGCAGGCTGTAATTGCAGAGCTCCCCCCCAGAGCGTCCCCCGTGAACCACAGAGTTTGCCTGGTTCTGTGTCATCCTCACAAATGTTCTGAGGCCGGAGCCCACCGATGCAGCCGATGTGCCCGTCCATCTCGTCAAGGATCTCCTCTCTCTCCCCCGCCCCTCTGCTTTACCAAGCATGACGTTCTGCTCCAGGGACTGGTCTCAACTGACAGTGCGTCCGAAGTACGTGGGATGACGTCTTGCCCGGACGTCTCCTCTAAGGAGCACTCTGGCTGGACTTCTTCCAAGACGGATGTGCTTGTTCTTTTGGCCATCCTGATGTCTTTGATAGTCTCAGCCAGCATCACAATTCAAATGCATCTGCTGTTCTCCGGGCTCCCATCCACAGTGGTTCAGCTTCCCTAGGAAAGCTTGAACTCACCAAGACGTACGAGCTGTAAGCTGACGAAAAGAACCTCGTAGAAGCCTATTGATTAGAAAAACGGAAGAACAAAACCTCCCTTCTGCCCCATTGAGTAATACTGTATCAATAAAAAAAAAAACAGTTGAAAAACAAACAGGCTGAGCCCCGGTGGCGTAGTGGTTGTGCGTGGGACTGCGGCCCACTGGGATGGAGGTTCGATTCTAGCTCCATGGAGCAAAGGCTGGGCCTCCTACTCCCACCACCTGAGGGCAGTGATGCGCCCCCCCCCCCAAAAAAAAAAAGAAAAAGAAAAGAAAAACAAACGAACAGTGTCCAAACTGCATCTGATTGGGAGTGTGGAAAGATCGGATGCCGGAGAAATAAAGATGGTGATGAAGACCGAGATGGGTCAGAGTGAGTGTGGAGACAGACCTCCAGAAGCATTTGCTTCCCAGAGAGAGACACATGGTAGCAGCCCAGCTCTCTTAGTAATTACCGGCAGCCCTCCCCAATGAATGCCGCTACCAGCTCTTAATTAGACCAGATGCTGATTGAGCACTGCAGCCATCATCAGAGGAGCGCTGATAAATGATTTACAAACGTTGTGATTAACTTAAAATGACAGCCTCTCCCGAAACCAATTCGAAGCGTCTCAGCTTCCCGAGTCTCCTCAAGAACTCCCACTGACTAAACGCTTCCTCCACAATTCTTCCTCCATCCCACACTGACTCCCATCAAGCAGGCAAGTGAGAGCTGTCTGGGGACCAGGATCTCTGAAAGGGCTATCTCACTCACTCACTCACTCACCCCCTCGCCCCCTCACTGACTCACGATACAGTAGAACTGCCTTTGTGCCAAGACTGTAACTCTTTACGGGAGTAGAATGCCCCATCTTTCTCCCCCTGGAGGACACGGGAACTGCTGACCTTGAAGTTAGCAGCCCAGCTCACAACCACTGTGCTACCAGGGCCCCTTAACGTTGATTTGGATGGCGATCACATGAGCAACAGTAACTTAAGAGGTTATATGAGAGGCATAGGGGCCAATGAGTCGAGGCTGATGTTGGTACACCAATTTGCTGAAGGATAACCAAAAGAACTATCCGGCTGTAGCAATGTCTCTGCAGAAGTGGTTAAATTCCCTGTAAAAGCAGAGGCACCTTTACAAAACTACATCGAATGTGAAGTTGTTCCCCTATCAGCATGCCCCCTATCCAGGGCTCCCCCTCTACACACAGCTGGAGGCAGTGTCCCCGTCTCCCTAGCTCTCCCGGATCAGAAGCCCTGTGGGTGTAGTGGCGACATGTTAGGCTGCGATCCACAAAGTCAGGAGTTCGAAACCACCAGCCGCTCCTCGGGAGAAAGACGGGGCTCCCTGTTACCGGGAAGCCAGGTCACAGTCTTGGAAACCCACAGAGGCCGGTCTTCCTCTCTCCGCAGGGTTGCTGGGAATGGGCCCTAACTCGAAGGCGGTGATGCCCTCCCTGAAGAACGCGGCCCACAGCGGCAGCCTGGGCCTCCCCAAGGGACTCCAGTCCTACTCCTTCTCCACGCTCTTTGAGTTTGGGGAACAAAAAGAAGCCAGAAGGGACAAGATCAGAAATCGAGTGGGTGAGGTTTCCCGAGAAAATCTTCACAGGATGGCCCTTAGCTGCCTTCGAAGAATGAGCGGGCCCATTGTCTTGCGGGGGAATCCTCAGCTCAACCTCCTTGGTTTTCCTCCTCACCGATGTAGGTTTTTATCTTCCTAAAACTTCATCCCGAGAAGGCCCACGGTCATCATGCATCCCTTGGGAACAGCACCATGACATCCCCCCCAAAAAAAAGAGAGTGAAAGAGAGAAAATATTGACGCTGCCAAGATCGTCGCCCTGCTTGGTTCCACAATCGATGCCCATGGTAGCAGCAGTGAAGAGATGCAACGCCGTATTGCATCGGACAAATCTGCTGGGCGAGACCTCCTTAAAGTGGAGGACAGCCAGAATGTCCTTTTGAGGACGAAGGTGTGCCTGGCCCAAGACTCGCCATGTGAGGTCAGGGGCCTCACATGCTGGTGAAAGTTGGACAAGCGCTTGACTTCTGGTGTTGGTGAAGAATTTTGAAAATACCATGTGTGTTAGTCCAGGTAGACTGTGTGTTAGTCCAGGTAGACTAGAGAAACAAATTCGTGGACATGGATATGTGTATAAGAAAGAGTTTTATATACAAGAACAGTTGAATATTCAGAAAACATCCCAGCCCAGTCCAGATCTAAGTCCATACGTCTGATATTAGCCCATGTGTCTGATACCAATCTATAGAGTCCTCTTTATACTTACAAAACACAAGCAATGGTACAGAATGCAGGAAGACCACAGGCCAGTAGGTGGGAAGTCTGTGGATCCTGTGGCAGTGTAAGTATCGCAGTACTGGCAGAATGCAGGAAGATCACAGGCCAGTGGGTGGGCAGTCTTGTGGATCCAGTGGCAGTGTAAGCATCTCAGTGCTGGCAGGGGTCTCCACGTGACTTCTCCAGCTCCAGAACTCTGGTTCCATCAGCCTCTCTCCATATGTCTTCTCCACAGGGATGCCGTGCTGGGCTGGTGCATGTGTCCCGTCCCCAGTGAACTATTTATCTCCTTAGCGCTTTCCAAATGAGGTCATCAAGTCTCATCTCAACCCAATTGATCGGTTAGACTCCACCCCTTTCCTCTGAATCCTCAGATTGACTCCAGAGGATGTAATGATCACAGACTGTCCAAAGAACAAATAAGTCTGTCTTGGAAGAAGTACGACCAGTATGCTCTTTGGAGACAAAGAAGGTGAGATTTGGTCTTAGGGACCGTGGAGAGACCAGCTCCTGGAGAAGTGCGTCTTGCTTGGTAAAGTAGAAGGGCAGTGAAAACGAGGAAGGACCCTTGGCCAGATGGACGGACACAATGGCCACAACAAGGGGCTCAGACATCAGAGCAGTGGGGAGCAGGCACAGGGCAGGGCGGTGTTTCGCTCTGTGGAACATGGACCGACTCCTGACGGAAGAGTCCAAAGTGTGCCGGTGTACAGCTTAGAGAGTCCTCAGGCAACATCCCACCGCAGTGGCTAAGCCGGCGTCTTCTCACTGGTGAGCGGGGAAACCACGGTTGCCCCTCAGACGGCTGCTCCCAGGCTTTTAAGACGCCCGTTGCTGCTCACCAGAGTGTGAAGGGCACCAGAGAGTGGAGGGCATCGTTGTTACCTTTGCTGTCCCGGCTGAGGAGGGTGTCCCTGGAGAATACAGTCCAGATCCCTCAGGTCCAGAAACCCATTCCCTTAAAATCTCAACGCAGTTTCCCTAACTTTGTGCTTGGGCTGCTCCCCGACATCCAAGGAGGTGTTTGGAACACAATACCCTGGGTGGAACCTAGATGAAGCCTGTGGTGGGCACTCAGTCTCCCTCTCTCGCCTGCTCAGCCGGTGCATCTATCCAAGCATCTCCTCCCCCAACCCCACATCATAGGACTGCGCCCACAAAGACATCTGCCTCTGAGCCATCAGACTGAGGTCACATGAGAAGCCAAGCCCGTGAGGCTTCTATCTGTCTGTCTGTTTCTCTCGGGAGACGTGTCTATCAAGAAAAGGCCTCCTGCAGTTATAGAAACAGCTGTGTCCATCTGAGTCCCACGGGTCATAGGTCAGGCTGGAGGTTTCTCCTCACCCGAACAGGTCTGGGGAACGATGAGCCCACCCACGGTCTGCAGGAACACCAGCACCTGCTGACAGCAGGCCAGTGACCTCAGAGTTGGCCAGACCCAAGATCAGAGGACAAACTTGTGACCTGGACAGGCGAATGCATGCAAGGTCAGGTGGCAAGTCAGGTGGGTGAGGTCGTTAGCCATTTCTAGGATCGGCAGATGGACACGGTGGTGGGCTGCCGACTCAGGTCCAGAGAACCAGGAGCCGATGAGCCCAGCTGCCGGATCCAGACCCAGCAAGACCCAAACAAGCTTCTACACAGCATGCACTCAAATAAGAAGTAGGTCACCTGCCCAAGGAGTCCTCCTTTCAATGTCAGCATTGAGTAAGAGGGTTTCATGCCAGCCCAGTCTTCTGATGTCTGCTTGTCCGCTCATAGCCACCCCCCCCCACCCCCACCCCCCCGTGGAGAGGACAACATTCTGGTAATGACTAGCCCAACTGCCACACCCTAGAGGACCTTTGCATGGATCCCATGCCTGTGGGGGATAGCTTATTTCAGCTGAATCATCAGGAAGGAAATAAGGTGACGGTCACACTTGGGGAAACCTGTTGCCAACACCACCCAACAACATCTGAGCTATTTAATGGAAGCCTCAACGGCCGTGTGACCTTTCAAGAACGCAGGGAAGTATCCTGTAAAGCCCAAACCCGGTGTGTTTCTATACAATGACCACCAAGTCTCTGATGAAATAAAACACTTTTACAATATTTTTTAAAAGTCCCCCCACCCCCATTAGCTTTGAGATAAGTTTTTTTTTAATGTTTCATTGGGAGTCACACAGATCCCCTACCCTTCCCTAGTTCAATCACATCAAGAAGTCTTGTACAATTGCTGCCACAATCGGTTTCCAAACATTCTTTTCCTTCTTGAACTCCTTGAGGTCGACTCCTGTTTATACCGCTGTCCCTTGTACTCCCCAGACACCCGTCTTCTACTTCCTGCCCCCTTGTCATCAATCCTGGGTTTCATATACTGAAAAACACCTAACAAAAATGTAAGAGGGTGACTCCCTATTGACATAACCTATCAGAGATAGACCCTAATATGAACAAAAAAAATACAGAAAATGTTGAAAAACAGCTCCGGCCCAGCATGCATTGGGGGGGGGGGAGGGGTCACCTAACAAGGTTTTAATTGTTCATCGGGTTCATCCCTTAGATCATCTGTGCCCGTCTCTCCGGTGCACTCTGTTTGCTAATCACTCTCCTCCAGACCCTCAGCGATGGAGAGAGGGGACCAGGGGAGGCTTATTTACTGTGTCGCTTCCCACAATGTGTTGGCATCTCACTTAGATGGCTGGTTCGTGTTTTGAAAACCTTTTCCTGCCACTTGCAATTAATTCTAAATCTGCCTCCTAGCCCTTCAGGCGCCCTCGTCAAAACCGTGTCGCCGTCTAAATACCTTCCAGGGGCAAAGTGACCGCCTTGGAAATCCGCAGGGGCAGCTCTGCCTGGTCCTCCAGGGCTGCTGGGAGTCTGCCTGGACTGGCTGGCAGTGATTCTTATTCATATTCATTTCTTGGAAATCAGCTTTTCAGGACAGCGCAAGACCCCCAAACATCTGGGAGCCGTAGGGCTGAGGGGGAAGCCCTGGTGGTGCAGTGGCCTATGCACTGGAAGGCGGCGAGTTCAAAGCCCCCAGCCGCTCCCTGGGAGAGAGGTGAGGCTGTCTGCCTTCCTGAGCAGTTAGAGTCTCAGAAACCCACGGAGGCTCCTCTCCCGTGTCCCACGGAGTCACTGTGGGCTGCGGTGGATTTTTCAGCAGTGCGTTGGACTGAAGGGACACCAGGTCTCGTGGTGGCCATCTCAGCCCGGGCGAGAGGAAACAGAGCGGCTCTGGAACTGCGTGAATGCGTGCTTGCGTGCACGTGCGTGTGTGCGTGCATGCGCGCGCGCTGGCAGCAGCCCTGAAGACAGAAATTCAGGAAGCACCCTTCCAGCTGGGGCCACTAACTCTCTCCATCCCACGTTTTCTTTTCTTAGTATTTTTTTCCCATCCCAAATTTGAAACAAATTTGTCATGAAAGAATCCAGGTCCCCTTTGGTTTTCCTTTCCCTTCTTTTACAGTCACTCAGACCCAGGTCTAGTTCTGGAGAGTGAGGAATCTGGGGGTGCTAAAGGCTGGGGGCCTCCCATTTCTTTTTACATTTTTATTTATTTTGTCTTTCCGTGGAAAACATATTCTGGGTCATTGGGCAGCGCATTTGGTCAAATCAAATCAGTCATGGTGTCCTGTTAAACCTCCTCACATGAGGTTCTTCCTCCCCCCTCCTTTCCCTCCATAATGTTCTGTCTCCCCTCCTGCTGCCTCACCTGTGTCTCTGGCCTTATGATCTTTAATATTTTTTTGTTAATCATTTTATTGGGAGCTCATATAATTCTTATCACAAGCCACACATCCATCCATTGTATGCAAAGCACATTTGTACATTTGTTGTCCTCATTATCGAAGCATTCTCTTTCTGCTTAATCAGCTTTTATTCTTTGGTGTGAAAAACTTCTTTTTCTTTGTTTTCCATTATAGCAGGGTGTCATTTAAAAAAATAGCAGTGTCAATAAAAATATATCTTGATACGATGGTCCACTTAGCTAACGCGCTCAAGTTTTGTCCACGTCTTGATGGGTGGAATCCAGTTGGTCAGAAAGCCACACGGATCCCAGGCCAGTGGCTGTGTTTGATGTGGCACCAGGCTTGGGTACCCAGGCATAAAACCTGCGCTGCTGCCCTGGTCAGGCTGCTGGCCGCAGACTGGGCAAGCAGGAACAGTGCTTCGTCAGTTCCTGTGTGACCGGGGCTATGACCCAGCCTGTGCCCCAGGCTCTTTGTTGACAGGGAAGGAGAACACTGTCAGCCACCAGCTACTTGGAAAGAGTGAGTCATACCAAGAACTCGGAGATCTGGGGACCAAAGGCCATGCATGCTCCGTTCTCATCAGGACGCAGCACGTTCTCCTGAACTGAGCAGATTCCTCAGTGGGAAGCCACCTGCCTGCTTCCCCAGCCCCACAGCAAGGTGCTCAAGTGTGCACAACACGCCCCGGGCGGCGGACCGAGGGTCACCTGACCTAAAGACTGGTGGTTTGAGTCCACTCAGAGGTAGTGGAGGGGATGCCTAAAAACTGTATGGAGTGTAGTCGTCCTGTCCTGCCCCCCAAGAGGCCACCAAGAATGGCTTCCACTCAGCAGTAGCCTGCTGGGGGCCAGAGCTTGGTCTCCAGTCCCTGTCATTAGATGAAGATCCAGCTTCGAAGTCTCTTTTTTTCTTTGTAAAGGTCATTATATTAGGCTCTTATAGCTCTCATAGCAATCCATACATCAATTGTATCAACCATATTTGTACATATGTTGCCATCATCATTTTCTAAGCATTTTTTAATAAATCATTTTATTGGGGGGGCTCGCATAACTCATCACAATTCATACATCCATCCATTGTGTCAAGCACGTTTGTACATATGTTGTCATCATCATTTTCAAAGCATTTTCTTTCTTCTTAAACTCTTGGTATCAGCTCCTCACTTTTTCTCCTTCTCCTCCCACCCTCCCTCATGAACCCTTGATGATTTATAAACTATCATTATTTTTTCATGTCTTGCACTGTCTGATGTCCCCTTTTACCTCCATGTCTGTTGTCCATCCCCCTGTGAGGGGGTTATAAATAGGTTATTTTGATCAGTCCCTCCTTTCTCCCCTGACCTTACCCTTACCCTTACCCTCAATATTGGTCCCAAGGAATTTATCTGTACTGTATTCCCTGTGTTTCCAGCTCTTATATGTACCCACGTACATGCTCTGGTCTAGTGAGATTTGTAAGGTAGAATTGGGGTCATGATAGTGGGGAGAGGAAGCAGTAGAGAACCAGAGGAAAACTGTATGTTTCACCAGCGCTACACTGCACTCTGACTGGTTCATCTTCTCCCTATGACCTGTAAGGGGATGTCCAATTGCCTACAGATTGGCTTCAGACCTCTACTCTGCACTCCCACCCGCACCCCACCTCCCATTCACAGTATGATTTTTTTGCTTTGGGTCTTTGATGCCTGATACCCGATGCCATCGGCACCTCATGATCACACAGGCTGGTGTGCTCCTTTCACATGAGTTTTATTGCTTCTGAGCTAGATGGCTGCTTGTTTTCCTTGCAAGTCTCTAAGACCCTAGATGCTGTATCTTTTCATAGTCGGGCACCATCAGCTTTCTTCACCACATTTGCTTATGCATCTGCTTTGTCTTCTGTGATCGTGTCAGGAAGATGAGCATCATGGAATGCCAGATTGTTAGAACAAAGTGTTCTTGCATTGTGGGAGTACTTGAGTAGAGGCCCAATGTCCAACTGCTACCTTAATATTAAACCTATAAATATATGTACAAGGTCTATTTTCCCATCATCTTTTATAAATATATTTATATATGTACACGCCTTATTTAGATCTCTATATGTGTCCTTTCCCTCCTAGTTCTTTCCTCAATTTCCTTTTACTTTTCTCTTGTTCTGCTATCATGTTCAGCCTTTATTTGGGTTTCAGTAATTCCTCTTAGTTATATTGTCCTTAATCAAGCCCTGCTAGACCTCTTACACCCTCCTTGCCATGGATTTTCAGTCACTTGTTGTTCCCTTGTCCCTGGGTTTAACACTCACTTCTTTTCCCCGCCTCCCTCTCTCCCATGTCCCCCTGGAACTGTCACTCCCGCTGTTTTCTCCTGCAGCTTGTTTACCCACCTACCCCATCCAGATAGACATGCAGAGATAATAAGATGCACCAGCACAAGGCCAAGCCAAACAAAGCAGCAATAGAAAATAAAACATTGGCTACAAAAACAAAAGCCAAAGACAAGAATAAAAAGAAGTCTATAAGTTCTATAAGTCTATAAGTCTATAAGTTCAAGGTCTCTTTGCTGTCCTTCATGAGTGTTTTCCAATGGAGCCACGCCTTGACCTCACAGTCTTTTTTCAGTGTTCCCTGGGACATCCAAGTCGTTCATGAGCTGCTTCCGCTGTCTCTGGCTGGGTTGGCCCCAGCCCAGGCAGCCCGGGGAGGCTTCTGCGCCAGCTGCCATCTCCCTGTGGACCTTAAACGCTCTTTATGTGGCCTCCTCG
The DNA here is from genome assembly GCA_004026705.1 of Nesogale talazaci. Lineage (NCBI taxonomy): Eukaryota > Metazoa > Chordata > Mammalia > Afrosoricida > Tenrecidae > Nesogale > Nesogale talazaci. The sequence continues at coordinate 4,826 of PVJH01023525.1, read as the reverse complement.
CAGTCAGCATTCCACGGGGTGAAGGGCGCTGCATGACGTCCGACCCAGGCGGCCAGATGTCGCCGCGGGGCCTGTGGCTTTTATCCTGCGGCTACTGAATTTCACATCTATCAACAGCTATCAGCAGACACGCTGTCAGTTTTACTAATGAAAGCCGAGGGCCCATAAATCATGGGGGCGGGTGGGGGGGGGAGGGTGGGGAGGCCGCACTGACAGAAAACTTGCCAGCCAGTGAGAGTCCTTTCCTTCACGGAAGGAACCCGCAGGCCTTGGACCCAGGGAGGCTGGCCGGGCTTTGAGACAAAGAGAGTTAGGTGCTGGGCTGCTAACCCCAAGGTCGGCTGTTTGAGCCCACTGAGGGAGCAAGATAAGGCTGAGGGGTCAGCGAGGTGAGCAGAGAACAAAGTGGACATGCTGCGCTGCATCCAGCGCTCGCTCTGCTGAGTCATGCGAACACCCAGAGAGAGCAAAGCTTCAGAAGGAGCAGGGTGGGCCGTGGGCTGGTAATCACAAGGCCAGTGGTTCAAATCCACATGCTTTCCTAGAGGACAGAGGGGAGGCTGTCTGCTCCCCTAATGATGGACCAGCTCAGAAGCGCTGTGAGTGAGAATGGACTCAACCATGGTGAGTGGGTTTTCAAAACTTTCTCTGAGGCGGTGCTGGGTCAGTGGCAGATTACCCACCTTCTAGACCAGAGACTTCTGTTCAATGCCCACCCCGAGCGCTTCTCTCCCATCTATCATGGGAGGTTTGTGTGTGGTTGTATCTCCGGATGGGAGGCCTGCTGGATCCGTGGGCTATGCCTTGACTGCCAACCACTAGGTCGCTGGTTGAAACCCACCAGCTGCTCTGCTACTCTGTAAGCCATTTACTCGGTAAAGATGTACAGTCTTGTAAACTCAGTTCTATCTACCCCCTCCTCCAGCGTCCCTGGGAGCCGGGATCCACTCCAGGGCAACGAGGCTTGGTGTGGAGTGAGGTATGCTGGTCAGGTTTCGTCAGAGCGCCTGGATGAAGAGAGACGAGGAAGAAAGACCTGGGGGTCTTCCTCCCCAAATCATCCAGGGAGCACCCTGGAGACCCCAACAGTCTGGCTGACAGACAGCCGTGCAGACAGCGGGACTGGGCAGTACTGTGGGGTCACCAGGAGCCAGTGTGTTTGTGAGACCCCCTCCCTCTCACATAAAGTGTTATGACCGCTAGATAGCTCATCGTCCCACCTACTGTGGGTGACCAGGAGCCCTGGTGGCGTTGTAAATACACGTGGGGCTGCTCACTGTAAGGTCAGAAGTTCGAAGCCACCAGCCACTCTAAGAGAGAAAGATGAGGCCATCTGATCCCAGCAAGATTTACAGCCACATGAACCCACCGGGGACGTTCTCCTCCCTCCCAGTAGGTCACGATGAGTCACAGCTGACTCAGTGGCAGTGAGCTTTGTTTTTAATTGTTTTTTAAATTGTTTTATTGACATCTACTTCACCGACCACACAACGGAATCATCTGATGGTGGCAAGAAACGGCACAGCGTCATCACCGCACTCAACTCAGGAACTTTCCTTCCCGTGCTCAGTGCTGGTGGCCGTGAGTCTGGTTGCTGGAGCTGGTGGCTTTTATTGGTGATGAGTCTGTCCTGTGTGTGCAACACTGGAACCCTCCTGGCAGGTGATGGGGCGGGTCAGGGGGCCCAGTTGTGAACCCCACTGCAGAGATGATAAACCCGAGGGTCAGAGTGGGAATGAACCAGGCGTAGGCTCCCACAGTTGGTCCATGTCCAGTCAATCTTGAAGTGCTGTGCTGTCTGGGACTCGATGGTTCTCTCAGCCTTCACGGAAATCCAGTCGACGCAACCACGATTCAAGTGCACGCACCGATCGCAAAGGCTGGTGTGAAGAATTCCACCAGTGACTTCCGTTGGAAATGGATCCGGTGTGAGGTCAGGGCGCGTCGATCATGATTGGAGGCTGGGATGCAGAAGCTGGAAACAAAGAGGAAAGAACAGTCGCTGGAAGATCTGGACTTGATGAGAGAGACATGGAGTGAAGAGGGAATGACAGAATTTTGCAAGACGGATGGCTCGTTTGTAGCAAATGCCTTTTTCAACGGTACAAACGGCAACGCTACACCTAGCATAACACGATCCACAAAACTCATGTTCCACATCCTGCTTGAGCTGCATGTCTGGGGTCGCAAATGTTTGCGGAATGCCATCAAAATGTAATTACTGGTCCTGCTCCACCCAGAGCAAAAAAAGGATGAAGAAAATCAAAGATGATGAAAAGCAGAAGTCACGTGGACTAAGGAACCACAAGAACCTCAGCTAATAGGACTCTGAGACCCAGAGAACTAGAGGGTACACAGCTCCTGTTCTGAAAGGGCTTGCCAAAGCAGGTCCAGGCTAGAAGGGGAGGAAAATGTGGAACGAAGTCAAAGTCATCGACACAAAAAGAAACCAACTTGACGGACTGACCGAAATCTGCTGGAACTGAGACCCTGGCCCTCGGCTACCCTTCAGGTCTGGAAATAAACTCACTCCTTGGCCTGATTTACCGGCCCCACATTCACCAGCTTTGAAGGTGACCAATAACACTCCTTAGAACTCAAACTCCACATCTCAGAATCACCCTGGGGGTTGTCCCAGCAGACCCCTGGGTCCCACCTTGCATTTCTGGGTACACACACACACACACACACACACACACACACTCCTCCAGGACTGTTTTGTTCTAGTGCTCCTGCTGGCCCAGTGGCCACACTCTGAGAACCACTGTCCTCATGGCAGTGGAGCCTACGCACTGATGTTCAGACGTGTGCCCAGACAAAGTCTTCTCTTGTTCCCTGTCTTCAAGCAGCGCCCTGGTGCATGCAGGGGAGGGCAAGCACAAGGGAGGTCCTACATTACCCTGACCATCAGCTGTGGTGGCTGTGACGTGCTGTGGGGCCGGTGCCTACTCCCAGAACCAAACACTGCCACCCTGCGCCTTCCTCTCAATGCGCTCACGCCTGAGCCCATTGTTGTAGCCATGGTGTCCACCCGCCTTGTCAAGGGCCCTTCTCATTTTCGTTGCCTCCCCACGTCACCAAACTTGATGTCGTCCTCCCGGGACTGGCCTCCCCAAACTCGCTGCCATGGGGTCTCTTCTGATCCATGGAGACCCTGTAGGGCAGGGGAGAACTGCCCCTGTGGGTTTCCAAGACCATAACTCTTTATGAGCGTTCAAATAAAGAATGCAACACACACACAGATACAAGCGACTTCCCTACTAGCAAAACATGGAAATGACCAAGAACTCTGGTTACTGAAGAATGGCTAGACCAACCCGGGTACACTCATATGATGGAATATTACACATCAATAAAAAATAATGGTCATTTTCTTCACCACCGCCTGTCCTGGGCAACGCTGGAGAACACGTCGATCTGATCATGATCAGTATTTACTGACACCATCATCACAAAGAAAAACAAAGAAAAGAGTGTTTTTATACCAAAAGGTAAGACTTTGAAGACTAGGAGCTGTGGAGGACGGGGAGGGGACGGAAAGAGAGGAGGGATGAGAAATTGCAGAGAAAGGGAGGGGGCATTGTGAAGGGGGAGCATGAGAGGACCACGTTGATGGGGGGTGGGACAAGCTAATATACTGACTCCATTTGTAGAGATGGGTCATGCAACTCTATGGAACACGCTTCTTTTAGAAGCCAAAAATAAATTCATTAAACGCACAAATAATGAGAATGAAGACTCACAGCCTTTGAAAAATCACAAGATTTCTTTCCCCTCAGATCTAAACATTAGATCTGAGCGTTTAAAAAAAAAAAAAGCAGAAAGAGCAAAATTGAAGCAGATTTGGAGGCTTTCTTGACATGCAAGTTCGTTTCAAACATATTGGGGGGAGGGGGATAAAGACAGCCCCATCTTTCTCCCAAGGCACAGCTGATTGTTTTGAACTGCTGACCTTACAGTTCATAGTGTAACCCACTGAAATAGCAGGACTCCCTCCCCCCACCATGGAAAAAAAGCAAGTTCATTGCTCTGAAGTGGATGCTGGTTCCTGGTGACCCCAGGACCAGGCCTGGGTAAGGAGGAGGGGTGCTCTCTGCCATGGATAGGGAAGATTCCCAAAAGGCAGGCCAGGCAGGGCTCCTTTGCAGGGCAGCATGTCTGCAAACAAGCTCCTGTGACCTGTCCCCTTTGTTTTCTCTGCAGTCACAGCCCTACGTGTCTCCTGAAGCATTTTCCTCAGGAAGGACCCTGGACCTCGGCAGTCCTCACCCTGTCAGCAGCCCCCGGCTCACCACACCTACCTTTGCGTCAAAGTGACCTTTCCCCAGGGTGGCCCCTGGGCCTGTGGGAAGGAAGGGCTGGAGGGAGCTGGCAGGAGCCAGCCTGGTGGAGCCTAGAGTGTCTCTGTGCCTGCACAGTGTCCTGAGGGCTCGCCGTGTCTCCCTGACGTGGGTCCAGGGAGGAGTGCATTTGCATCTCACACACGGGACAGATGGAAGCACAGCCAGTTGGCCTCTGGGTGGAAGAGCCAGAGAGCTTGGCTCACACCAGGGCTGGACCAAAGGCAGTTTCCAAGAGGGAGAATTTGCCTTCTGTGGTGGCATCGAGGTTCCCAACTGGGCTGTGATCTCTAGGGTCCAAAGTTCAAAGCCACCAGCCACTCACGGGGTTTTGTACCCCCATCTTGGAAAGCCACAGGAACCCTGTCCTTCTTAGAGGGTTGCCCGGGTCTGTACTGACTCTTTTCAGCTAACTCCTAACCGCTCTCCTTCCTTTTCCCTCTCTCCACACTCCTGTCTTTCCTTCCTCTCCTCAATCCCCTTCCT
>PVJH01023524.1:0-34673 GCA_004026705.1 Nesogale talazaci | reverse complement strand
TAGAAGTTAGAACAGAGTAAAAATGGGTCAAAATGGAAAATGCATTACATTTTAAGCTAACTCTTTAAACCCACTGTCCCCGAAGTCATTCTGACTCACAAGGAGCCCCGAGGAGAGGGCAGATGTGCTGCCGTGGGTTTCTGCAACAGTAACTATTCTGGGGGCAGAGGAAGCCTCAGCTTTCTCTCACAGAGTGGCTAGTGGTTTCAAACGGTGGGCCTTGTGGTTAGCAGTGCAAGCCACAACCACGAGGCCATCCGAGCTCCTTTGTAAACGTCACAGAGTGAACTTATTGTATCGGGGCCCTCGGGGTGGAGTAATGACCCTTGGTGGCGTGGTTGGTTACAGATTGGGGTGCTAAAAGCACGTCAGCAGCGGGAACCCTCGGCCGCTCCCCAGGAGAAAAGAGGAGTCTATTTACCCTGTAAAGGCGTACAGCCCCATAAACCCAGAAGGACAGTTCTATTCTGTCCTATAGGAGCTCTCTGAGTCAGAATGGACTCTTTAGTCGTCAGTCTTTAAAATTGGCTTTGATTGGCTACCGGCTCAGCTTCTAATAGAGAAGTTGATGGTTCACACCCACCCGTCGCTCTCCCCGGGAGAGCGGTGTAGCCGTCTGCCTCCATGAAGATGACAGCCAAGGAAATGCGGCAGACAGAATCACTCACAGGGCGACAGGTGTACTAAGAGTTGGACGTGACTGGATGCCACAACACTTGGTTTTAGGTGATAATAATTCACAGGTTGTGGTTGGCACGGATGGATTAGGACATGGACAACACTTACAGTATGGCCTGGCACTTACAGGATGAAAGTCACTCGGTCAATGTTCATTCTTCCTATGCCTCACAAAGAACGACTGTTATCTGCCCAAATGAGATGGTTACGGACACTGGGAGCCAGACGAAGAGTGAGCAAGACTCACTCAGAGTCCGACAGGTGTACTACGAGTTGGACTCCCCCCCACTTTTGAGCGACAGTTTTTGAAATCCTGCCCCTTTCTCAGGTGGTGAGGCGGGCGGTAGAGAAGCAAGCTGGCACGTTTGCAGGACTTACTGTCACCATTGGTGAGCACTCCGTTCTGGTCACTGCTGGCAGGAGCCTCGGTTGCCAGGCTAGTGATGGATCGACTGAACATTTCCTTGTCCGATGTCTGCAAACACACACACACACACAACACACTGCTGAGAAAGAATCGAGACTGCCTGGAGGAAGAGAATACCCACAGTTCTTTCTAAACATTAAAACCACCACAAAACCCAAACCTGGGCATCTGAAGAATAAATAACCCTCTTCAAATCGGGTCAGCTTCGTCAGGAGGGTCTTAGAGTTGTGCTACCCAATGTATGAGCCACTAGATGCTGGTGGCCATTTCCACCGATGTTAGACAGCGTGAAAGGTGGAGTCCCTTGCTGCACTTATGCCCTGTCAAACGCTTAGTGACCACAAGGAGTCGTGGTTGCCAGACTGGGCAGACCGGATACAGAGCACACCCCGCAGTGCAGAAAACGCTCCTGGACACCCTCTCTTTGAAGTGTAGTGTCCCGAGAATCTCTCAGAGCCACCTGTGGAGCTTCCCCCCTGGTCATCTGCAAATGGCTGTACTAGGTCACGGGGTATCAGTCCCCTTAGTTCTGGGATGGGACTAGTACCCCCAACAAGAGGGCACACGGACTTCTGTGGAGAGCAGCTGCCTGGGGCGGGGGGGTGGGGGGTGGGTGTAAGGTGAGTGTTTAAAAGGGGTCCCGGGACCTGAAGAACACTGTGGAGCACCCCTCCTTGTCATCTGCAGGGAATGGGTGCTTTCTCAGCTGATTTTCATACCATCAGCCAAACCCTGGGCTTCCAGCTTTACGGAAGCCCCCATGCTGCACACAGCTCACCAAACCTTTTCTGAAAACCCCTATAAGCAGGTCAGGACACTGGGAAAGGCTAGTGGTCTTTCTTGATGGGTGATTTTCTGTACGTATCACAGAACCACATGCCAGGGCAAGGAACTACTCGAATAGCGGCGAGTGGTCAGAAAGCAAGCTGGGAGGGGAGTTCATGTCCTTCTATAAACAATTTCCATTCTAGAGCAGCGGTTCTCAACTGTGGGTCGCGACCCCATTTGGGGGTCGAACGACTCTTTCACAGGGGTCTCCCAATAGCAAAATGACAGTTATGAAGTAGCAACATAAATAATTTTATGGTTGAGGGGTCACTGCAAACATGCGGAACTGAGGAAGGCTGAGAAGAGTGATTGCTAGAGGGAGACACCTTAGAAGGCCAGAGGTGCTGGGTGCCCGGCTTGGTTCCGGATAGAATAGTGCCTCCTGCCACTATGAGGGGTCTCAAAGGGCGGGGGCAGGAGTCTCCCCCACCCTCCTCATCCCACACATGTGCTGCCCTGCGTGGGGCAGGAGAACCATGCACCCGGGCCCCCTCACACCGGGTCCCACAGGGCAAGTTCTGCCCGGACTCCAGCCAGGTGACCTCACACACCCTGACTGCTCATTGGGAATCGCATTTCTAAACAAGGACCGTGAGCCCACGTAGCGGTGTCCCAATCCAGCTGCAGACCGCAAGGGTGCGGTGTCACTGCAAAGCACCCACGTTGCTTTGCTGCCATGCCAGGAACTTCGGACGGGGGGTGGGGGACGCTCCTCTCCTAGGGACCCCCTGACCGGGAAGGACGGGGCTGTGCAGGAGGGAAAAGAAGGCTCCCGGTGGGCCCATCCTGGCCTGAAGTCACCCATCAGGTCTGGGTTCTACCACTTCCAAATGGAGAAACCAAGAGCACGGTCCCCTCTTGTACAGGTGCAGGTCCCAAATATGGGTCCCTGTATTTTGGTAGAGGGGCGGCAGACAAAGAGGGAGCACCTCAACGGCGTGGATTTGCACAGTGGCAATTCTGGCGGAGGCCTGGCCCGTGGTTCCTTCTGTCACTCTAGTTGTTGAACCCAGAGACCCAAACTCCACCTCATCTTGTCTAGACCAACTCACAGCCACCATCCAGGGCAGGGTGGACCGTCCCTGTGGGTTTCTGAGACTGTCGTGAACTCCTGAAGGGTGTAGACAGCCTCGTCTTTCTCCCGAGGAGAGGTTTCAAATTGTTCCCAGGCCCAGCCTGTAACTATTATAGTATCTGGGCTATCTTGGGGTAACTGAATTCCAGTCTCCGGGTAGCTTAATGACTGGCTGGTGCTGTAGAGATGGACAGAGACAGGGGACAAACTTTCCTTTCCAAAGTTTTCTGGCAGCAGCACAAATGTCCCAGGCTTCACCCAGCTCCGGAACTTTCCCCAGAAAGCTGGAGAGAACGGTGCAGGTCTAGATGGACAGAGACGAAAGTCTACAGAAAGTGCGCATGCCCGGTGGGCGGAGCGAGTCTCAGCTGAGCTCCTGCCCCGCGTTTCCTTGAGGCTGGAAGCCCCCAGCACCTCCTGGATCGGTGAGTGTGTACAGGGGCACATGTATGTACACACACTTATGTACATATAACACACCCACAATGTGGGGAGGCTTACCACATTCATCAGGTTCTCGTGATCGCCACCATGAGGCCTTGGCTTCTTCTCTCTGAAACAGAAAACAAAATGCTGCTAACTTGCTGCGTGGAGTTGATGCAGATCAAAGCCACTATAGAAGGGCGGTGTAGAAACCGCCCCTGTGAGGTTGTAATTCTTGCTTTGTGATGAGCTTCAAGGGGACATATCCACATCTCGAAACAATTCGATAGTTCAACCAGAGCAAGAAGAGTTGCACAACCTTTATCACAATCAAGTTTAGACCATTTTCTTCTTTCTGGTACTCCTTCTTATTAGCGTCCTCATTTCTCCCCCCTCCCCCCCACTCTTTGGACGTATCCCTAAGAAACCATTAATCCAGCTACCGAGACTATAACCCTTTACAGGAGTAGATTCTTTTGTCTTCTGGGTCACTCTCACTCAATGCATTCCAGGTGCGGCCCACACCTGTCTCTCGTTTTAAAAAACAAAGCTCATTTTGCCCAGGAAGAAAGAAAGGGCCATTTGCTTCTCCGGGTACCCTCACCAGTGGACAGGTGTTGGGGATACAGGCGAACGTGGCTCAGCAGCAGACTGCTGCACCTTTTTTGAGCAGCCTTTTCTTTGGGGCCTGGAAAGCAGGAATGTACAAGGAAAAGGCAGAGACAGGGACCGCGCAGCAACTGTTTCTCTCTAGAATTCTGGGGTCAGGCATGCCTTTTTGTTTTTCCTCTGCGAAATCCCAACAATTCTGTCTCCGCTTAGCTTTACAAAGTCAGAAGCCGCAGGGGTATGGAGAAGATAATCAGGAAGCAAGTGCAAGTTTTGGCACGCTGGGAAGGGCACATACCCTCTGGATGAGTCATCCATGCTGCCAGTCCAGGGAAAAGTTGGGGGAGTAAAAATAGTTTGTTTTTCTGTGAGGCAGTCTAAAGAGAGCCGTGGGCACCAGAAGCCTCGTGCAATACTTGAAAGGCAACAGTGACGCCTGCCGGGAGAAGGAATAATTGCAGAAGTGTCCGACCAGGGACAGAGACAGACACTTACTTCCTGGCCAACTGACCTGCCCCAGGCATGGAGGACTGGATCCTTTTTTTTTTTTTTTTTTCCTTTGTGGGCATTACTGCCCTGGTGGGAGTAGGAGGCCCAGCCTTGCTCCTGGAGAGCTGCTGCTGGATATGAACCGCCAACCCTGTATGGGTTGTGTCAGGATGTGGAGGCTACTTGGGCTCAGAGAAATCGATAGAGTTTTCCTCTTGGCAGAGATTTTTAGGGTAGGAAGCCATATCCTGATTTTAAACCGTGGTTAGGGAATTTCGTGTGCACTTACTAAGGAGAAAGTTTGGAAGGGGCCGGGCTAACTTTCAGTGGCTTCCATTCTACCAGTGCTCACTGACCACATAGCACCCGTGCCTACATGTCTCGGAAGTATGGCTCTTGGGCTGTTGTTATAAGGGCTTTGCTGCTCCCTGCGCAAAAGAGTCCTTGCTAGGAGCAGCCAGTCACCAGAGCTCCCCTGTCTTCCCAGGGCTGGCAAGCAAAATATCTTGAAGGTGAGATGTCGACCAAGTCCACATAGAAGAAGCCCATCAGCCCAGAATCCACGGATTGTCAATAATAAAATCCAAATTCATGGAGGGAACGGTATCAGAGCTTAACTTGCGGACAATGGTTTCCAAAGGTCTATGGATGATGGTGGGAACCCCAAATCCAACAGCAGGATGGGACTAAGCCTTTGGTGACTCCACACTGGTCACAGTCCACAGAGGTGAATAGCTTTGTGATCAGACAGATCATCGCAAAGTCAACTCTGGCAGAAGTAGTTAGGTAAAAGTGTAAAGCCGTATCATTCGATCTCCACTTTGACCCATTTTTAAGTTGTTTCAATTTTAAATGAAATATTTTACATATAATACATAACAAAATTATATGTAGTGTACAATATAATTTATAGTAACTCACAATAGTTTAATATACTTGTGAATAAAATACAGATAAACACATTTAGTGTTTATTCACAATCTAAATAGATTGTGAAGTGCCCACACATGAAGAAACAAGCCCAAGAAAAAGGAAAGCAAAAGAATGGTCATTATTTTCTTCCGGGAGGTTTTTGATATTAGGAGAGGTGAAATAAAAATCAGATTTTTCATTTAATTAATTTGTAAAATGTCCAGAGACCTTTTGCAGTCTCAAGGGAGAGGCGAGTTAATTTTTGTGGCCAAGTGTCTATGAACGTCTGTGTGGTGGGATTTCATTTATAGCAGGCTGTTTTACATAACAGTCGCCTGGGTTTCCCCCAGCGAGGCTAGGGGCACACAGAGAAGTCGGCTATCTTCTCCCCTCCAGCACACCTCTGCCTCAGTAGCCAGACAAGGAAGTGACTCCAGTCACCACTTCCTCAGTTACTGTCTGACCTTGGACCAACCAGATGGCTCCTGGGGTACTGAGCTACATGGGAAAGTCCCGCCCCTGAAAAGACACCACAGCAGGAGGCCTGCCATGTTTTGGAAAAGTTTTCTGTTTTTCAAGCAGGCGACAGCCAAGTATTCTTTAACATAAATTTGCAAGCATATTTTCTTGGAAAAGAAGCCTTTTATCCAAAGCACCCTGCCCATCATGACTGTTCTGGATCTGGGCATCAAAGGGAGAGGTGGCAAGAGGCAGCGCCACTGTTCAGGATAGCTCAGGCCAGTGGTTCTCCACCTTCCTGTCCTGCGACCCTTTCACACAGTTCCTCATGGGGTGACCCCCAATCAAAAGATCATTTTCGTTGCTGCTTCAGAACTGTAATTTTGCTACTGTCACAAACTGTAATGTAACTATCTAATAGGCAGGATGTATTTTCTCTGTTACCTAATTGAACATGATGAAAGCATAGTGGTCAGTCACAAAACAATATGTAATTATATATTGTGAAATATTAATGTGTTTTCCCATGGTCTTTGAAAAGATCGTTTGACACCCCCAAAGGGGTCACGACCCACAGGTTGAGAACTGCTGGTTTAGACTGCGAAGCAAAGCCACTTGACCAGGCAGCTGGAGCTCTGAGCCCACTACTGTTGCTCATGAGCTGGCCTGCTCGCTGCTCCCTGGGACTGAGTGTTTGGCATCTCCTAAATGGGTAACACAAGGAGGCTTCCAAGGGCTCCTGGAAAACGGGATTAAAAGAGTGCAGCCCTTTGAAGCTCCCTCTTGGGAGTCTGTCTCCGTCCTCATCAGGCTGTTCTAAGGCAGGGGTCCTCAAACTTTTTAAACAGGGGGCCAGTTCATTGTCCCTCAGACCGTTGGAGGGCCGGACTGTTGTTTAAAAAAACAACTATGAACAAATTCACTGTAGGCTGGGATGAGGCGACTGCTAAGCAGGACAGCAGCGGCGGCAAAAACACCTGGTGGGCCGCATAAATGTCCTCCTGGGGCCACATGTGGCCCGCGGGCCATCATGCGAGGACCCCTGTACAACTAGAAGAGATCACCGTGCTAATCAAACAACCTCCGTCTGCCGCCCTCCACATTGCTGAGCAAGTGTCTTCTTCTAAGGCAGCCATAGGTCCTCATCGTGGCCCCCACCTGTCACAGCTGGAGCACAGGAAGATGAGGAAGGTGATGAGCAGGAACATGGCCATGGCGGCGAGACTTCCCCACAGGGCGATCGGTATCTGCCCACTGCTGCTCAGCAGGCTCCCAGCGGGCCCCATGGTGACAGCCAGGGCAGGACAACCTGGGGCGCAGCAGGCAGTCAGGTCCTCACCGGTGTCCACATGGGGGCTGAAGTCTTCCTGCAAAGAGAATGGCATGTTTTGTTTTGAAACAATTCCCAATGTAAAGTTCCCGAATTGTGCCACTCTGTTTATGTCTGGAGCAAGGGCTTTGGGCCAAGGCCAGGGCGGGTGGAGGCAGTGTGCAGAGCAGAGCTTTAGATGGCCTGGACCTGCCTGAGCCAGGCCCTTGGTGCTCAGCTAGGCCAGCGCGGCGGCGGCTTTGAGCATGAAGCAGTAGATTTATTCCCGCTTCCACTGGGAGTGGCGTAGAACGCTAAGGGCCAAGGTGGGTTTCGAAGCACAGGCTGCTCCCTGGGAGAAAGGTGAGGCCACCTGCTTCACAGAAACCCCACAGACTGCGTTAAGGCGTCAGAAACCCTTTGGAGCAGCAGTTCTCCACCTGTGGGTCGCCGTCTCTTTAGGGGTCCAACAACCCTTGCATAGAGGTCGCCCGATTCATAACAGTGGCAAAATGACAGCGATGAAGGAGCAACGGAAATAATTTTAGGGTTCGGGTCACCCCAACATGAGGACCTGTAACAGAGGGCCGGGGCATGGGGAAAGTTGAGAACCACTGAGAGGGTCGCTAAGAGTGGCTGACTTCATGGCAGTGAACTTAGTTTGGGGGTGGGCGGTGGGGTGGGATTTTTTTTTTATATACATATGCCATGATTTAACTCTTGATGGGTAGACATTTTGGGTTTTCTGGCAACTTACTAAAATAAATAATACTGGGACAAACTTTTTTGATCACCTATCGCATCTCTCTCCATGAGGGCAGATCAAAAGGCGCTGCTGCACCGTGGGAGTGACTTTTCCTGGGTAGGAGCCCAGAGATGGGCAGCGGTTGCCTCGCTCCCCCATGTCTCCTCCTTCACCTGGGTCAGCACACTTCCGACGGCAGTGTTTTCATTTCTCTAACCCTTCTCTTCAATTTCCACTACATCAAAAGAGCAGTTTGGGCACTGTCAGGGATCCTCAAATTCTTTAAACAGGAGGCCAGTTCATTGTCCCTCAGATCGTTGGAGGGCCGGACTATAGTTAAAACAAACAAACAATGAACAAAATCACTGCGGGCCCAGGATGAGTTGACTGCTAAACAGGACAGGCAGCGGTGGCAAAAACACTCAGTGGGCTGGATAAATGTCCTTGGCAGGCCACATGTGGCCCGCGGGCCATAGTTTGAGGACCCCTGGTCTAGCAGCTCACACTGATGATCCTTTCAAATGTACTTTGAGTTTGGGGAACAAACATATGTCTGAAGGGGCAAGGTTTATCTAAGGAATTCTCATAAGGCAGTCCTTACTATCTTCAAAAGAATGGGCAGGAGGAATATCATGCTAGCCAAAATCCCTCAACACAACTTTCTTGGGTGTTTTTATTTCCACCAAGGCAGTTTTCAGTTTTCTTAAAACTTTTTCATAGTAAGCTGGGGACCACCCTGTGTCCTTCAGGCATGTCTGTCAAGATGACCTGTAAAACCTCTCTGCCCTGAATGTACTTCTTTATGAGCATGTACTGCACACACCATGCAATGGAATCATTCTGTCACCTTAAGAACAGGTGTGTCATCAGTTCCACCATCAATCTCAAAATATTTTCTTTTCATTCTCTTTGTTTGTATCTCCCTATTTCCCATCAGGCCCATTCCGCCTTGCTGTGCCCTTAAGTAATTATCGATCCGGTAGTCTCTGACAGTCTCTATCGATTGACTGATCCTAGATTTTATATATGGTAGATCATATGAAACAAAACCCAAGAAAAAGACAAAAAACAATGATAAGTCGGAGCTAAACCTCAATGGCAAAGGAAGAAGAAAATATTAAAAACTGAAAAATACTTTAGAATGGGTCAAAATGTAAATCAAATAATGAGGTATTCACTTTTAGCAAACTATAACCACCCTAAATGACTTTACCATGTTCTCTGTCTGATAGCAAGGCCATTCATACCCCTTGACGATGGTCAGAGAGGACTCACCAACGGCTTAATTCATCTCCATGGGGATCCTGCAAATGGATTCTGGGCTTCCCCTTCATCCATAGCCTTCTAAAAACCAACTACTCATGCTTGAAGCTCTCCTATCATTCCCTCCAGGGGATTTGGATGTCATCATGTATAATCCTTGAGTCACACAGGCTGCTGTGCTTCAAAAGATGGGAACTTGGCGGATGCCTCCCTCCAATGACTTGTTTTCAAGACCCTGGACATTATGCTCTGAGCCCTGGGTACCCTCTGCTTTCTTCACCACACTGTCTCACAGCACCCACGACTCCTGGGTTCTCTTCATAATCGTGAATCTCGAGGGAGGCCATGTCACAGGAACACATGGCTTACCCTGGGGCTGGAATGAGGCAGGGGTCAGAAATCCATTCATCTAGCTGTGGTGGATGTATGTCTCTGGTTCACTTTAGACACATCATTATTTTGTGATAGACAGTACCACGAGGGATGGAGTCTTTGTGAGGTTTTAAACCGTGGTTTTTTTTCCAGGACTTGAGAGCAAATAAGCATATGCGGATTTGGGCTGCATGTGGCTGTTGATGAGTCAGAGCTGAAGAGAGCGTTCCTTACAGTGTTCTCCAATATGCTCATTCACCCTCTCCCGCACCCCATCTTGTGCCCTGACCTCCCTGCCCCTCATTTTTCTCTAAGAGGACGCCAGGTCAAATCTAACCAAGGAAACAAGCTGTTCTTATTAGATTCATCGGTCTAAATTTTTATCCAGGAACCTTGTGATTGGGGTTCAACTCCACCCAAAAGCTTTCCCAGGGATTAGAGCTTGGGAAAGTACAATCAGGCAATTCTTCTCCTTCTAGGACTCAGAAATCGATATGAAGGCCCCTGACCACAAAACATTGACTCCAAGTCCATGACTGCCTGTGTGGAAGACCGGATTCCACGGAGTCTGGGAACACCCCGGCAATGTATGTGGAGAGGGATGGAGGGAGGAACAATGCACTCTGAATGCTATCAGTTCACAGCCAATAAAATCTATTTGTATTTATAAGCAGCTGAGCACGATCAGGGAGATATCATGTATTTCATGTCTCCTGCAGGCCAGAGACGCTCTCAGGAGTTTTCCTCTCTCTGGGAAGTGTTTTCTGTCTTGCCCTTTCTACCTCACATGACAGGCAGGAAGAAGAGCACTCACTGCCACCCCACTCTTTTCCCTGGCGCAGCGGGAGGTGGGTGCTGCACAGCCAGGAATCCTCCCCTCCCTAGGAAGTATCACAGCCACCCTCAATAGGATTCCAGAGACTGCTCATCTTACTGGAGCAGCCAGCCTCGTCTTTCTCCCCCAGAACGACTGCTGAGTCCCAACCTCCACTGTCGTGGTTAGCAGTCCAATGCCTACCCCACTGTGCCCTCAAGGCCCCCGGGAAGGAGCTGGGAATCCCATTTTACACACAGGCTGCGTCACCGAGCAGCAGAAGGTGCATATGGGTTCCTAGGTGGCACAAAAAACGCCCCCCCCCCCAAATTGATAACGGTTGAAACAACAAGCCAGAAGCAAAAACCTCCACTACTAACTCCAAACAGGTGAGTGGTTTGAACCCATCCAGCAATGAAGTGGAAGAAAGACCTGGTGATGAGTCTGGCCCCAGGACGGCTCCGTGAGAACGTCCACTCTGCAGCATGTGGGTGACCTGTGTGGACGTTGGCCGGAGGAGAAAGGATTCATTTGGGAAGGGGAGGAAGGAGGCCAGCTGTTTTTTTGACTGCAAAGCTCTGCCCCCAGAGAGCGCCCTTAACTCATGGCCGATACTGCTTAAAAAAGATGGTCAAATTATTTTCATCATCAAGGTATAAATATTTTTGAAACTAGAGGACTAGATCAAAGTCCTTAATAATTACTGGCTGCCCAGGAGCTGTTCTTAAATAACATTTGCTTTGTCCTACTTGAGAACGTTCACATTTGAAAAGAATTAACTTTAGCTTTCTAATGTTAGGTTTCGGGGTGGGGGGGTGAATCAATCAGTGGGCAAATACATATTTTTGTGACATGCTCATGAAAGCAAACGCCAAACCATCTCTGTCTTTGAATAGTCAGCGTTTTCATTTGCTCCAATAACAGAGAAAGCACGAGATTTAACCACCGTCAGCTAGCACTGTGGTCACAGTCAGGAGTGGTTGGGGAAAAGAAGTGATTTTTCCTCTAGCAGAAAGACTGGTTGGCATTCTTTGAACACTCAAGGTTCACTGGAACACTTCAAGGTTGAAGAAATAATAAAAAGCTGAAGAACATGAAGCATTTAGATGGATCCAAAGAGAACTCATCTGGGAGACGAAGTTGATTTTCATTCAGGCTGTGAACCAAGGGGAATACTTCCTTCAAATGTTCTATAAATAATATGTACACATTCCTGCGTAATTTAGAACTGACGGTTAAGCTTGATTGTACATTCTACCTGTAAATAACCAAGTTCTTTTTTTTTTGGGTAGCTTTGCAGTAAGAGAAGGACAATTTATTTTTTCACGTTTGCCCCTGGATAGCTACAACTGAATGAATATAATTGTGGCTTCTTTCAGAATTTGTTGATGGAAACAAATGGACACCATAATAGTACATTAAAGTACATTTCAGCAAGCATTAAACTCATAGTGACCTGGGACAGTGTTTGGAATGAAAGGCCAAGGTACCAAGCATATTAGGAAACATAGACAAAAGGTATCTATTTCATGTGTGTCTGTCAGCTCAGCATTTATTCCTGCAGTGTAACCAACACCTATTTAGAAGGGCCAAGTTCCTTGAACTGTAGGGTGCTGTTTGAATTCCTCAAGGCTAGAGAAACACCCAGAAAACCCAGCGGGAAACCTTTATCACCTCTGTCCGTTTCTGTACAGTGTCTCTTTTCTCTCTCTCAACAGGGGGAGACGAATAGAGTATAATGGAATAGGTGGGATGCCAGCCTTACTAGGACATGTGCAGTGAGAAAATGGGCTAAAACAGGGGTCTGCTACAAGCTATTGAATAAAGAATATAATTCTGTGAAAATGTGTCCAAACTGCTGGCTCACTCCTTTCAACTAGAACTGTCTGAAAAACTGAGGGAAAAGAAGCAAACCGAACCCAAACATAAAACACCTCTATGCACTTCCCCCTGCCTCTAGAAACCCTCATCATGACAAAATTCTCACCATGAAAGGACTTATCTGCTGGTACACTGTCTCAAGACAGGCACATTGTACTCATGAAGGACAAGCATGTCGATTGTTGGAGCAGTTCCATCTTTCTGAAGCCTTTCAACCACTCCCCAGTTGGGTTAGTGGTAGTGTGAATCAGCAGAAGGGATGAATCAGCAGAAGGGACGGTGGCAGCAGCGGCTGTAACCACTTACTAACCCCCTGACCATCTGCGCTTTGGGGACCTGGCAGTGTGAGGTTCTGACCGTGATAGACCAGTAGTCCCATTTTGGAAAAGAGAGGTGGCCTGAAGACCACTCCTGTTCACGTCTTCTGTTTCAGTCATTCTGCTCATTTCTTCTCCAGCCACGTCCTCCTTAGATTCTTGTAGCACATCTGCAATTGAGCCAGACTTTCCCCTCCACCGTGTGTGTGTGTGTGTGTGTGTGTGAGTGAGAGAGAGAGAGAGAACACACAGTTCTGCATTGTTCTATGTGGACTAAAAGAATATTTACACTAAAAAGAATATTTACACTAAAAGAATATTTGGTCACTTCCCAGTGGGATTCTGGACTTGGATGCGCACTGATTGAGTAAAGGAGACAGAGGGAGACATGAAGGTATCTGTCTTCATTGAGTAGGGAGATGAGAGATACTCCCTCCCAATCGCTCAGTCCTTTCTACCCCCACAGATTTTGGATACAAAGGAACATCTGACCTATGAGCCAGCAGAAGGTAAGCAGGTCCTGGCATACCAGGCGCAAGGCACTGCCATTTCCTGGCTGACAGAGGCTTCTCAAGAAGCTGACTTCCCTTGTCCTAGGAAGGCCGGCCTCTCTTGTACTGAGCATGTTGCATTTATTCAGTGCTCTGGGGGCCTCGTTTCATTCATTTTGAGCAATGGGTAGGTCCCTGTCCTTCCCCAAAGTTCCGCTGCCATGTGATGGTGTTTGTAGCACACGAGAACCAGCTTCTCTCTGACTTACTCCAATATCAAGTCATCTTATCTCCCAGGTTTTCAGAATTTGTCTGTAACAGAAGAAATATCAGGACTTTTCTCACAGTTTCTATGTAAACATTGAAGTCAACTCCTCTCAGTCTTGTTCTTGCCTTTCTGTGACTGTGTCTTTAGGTCTAGAATGCGGCTTCTTCAAAATGTTGTAGACTGATCTACTGTCAGACCAAATGCGTACACACTTCTCAAGTTACACTTATTCCTCACTTTCAATGATCTGGTTTTCTGATATTTCACAGTTGTGACAATAGGAGAAAGGCGGCACTGTATCTAGCACGAGATATTCCTGATGGTAACAAACACTGAGAAGCAAGGGTCATGCTGGACAGTTCACGGATATTTGTTAACTTGACCAACCCATGATGCTCAGTGGTTTGGTAGTCCTGTAATGATGTCATAGGGTAGTTATATTTGATCGAAGGTAGACCTATCTCCATTCTGTGGTCTGATGTGGCCATCCTCCATTTTCACACAGTGCTGATTTGGGCATCATGATAGGATCTTCAGAACCTTGCCATGTTGGTCAGTGAGGAGAAGAGTGTATTGAACGTGTCAAAGCTGGACCACATGCTTTTATTGCAACTCAACTGCTGTTCCTAAGAGCACCCAGAATTTCCCAAAGAGCAGATGCCCAAGACGAGAGCATTAATGCAATAGAAGCTTTGGTACTAGTTCTGTTTTGTTTTCGAATAGATTTGATAATTACCTCCATTAATGGAAAAATCATGGACACAAGAGTATAATGTAAGACAAATGTGTGATATTTCAGCAAAAGGGTCAGTGGTACTTCCCTCAAATTCGACATAATTTTACTCTCCCTTGGGAACTTGTCATTTGCTTCAGAAAGGGTCTTGAAGTGGTAAGATTTCTGTTGAAGATCTTTCCAGAAGTTAGTACGGATAACTATTTTGGACTTATCACACCCAAATATCTTATTATCCTTTTTTTATCCCTTCATTCCATAATTTCATCAACAAGTGACACAACCACGAGCAACGCTGTTGGCTTGTTACTTTAAAAAGCTGAGATCAAACTCACTGCCACGGAGTCGATTCCAACACACAGGACAGGGTATAACCCACCCTGTGAGTTCCTGAGAAGGCGACTCTTTAAGGGAGTAGAAAGCTCTTTTCTCCCGAGGGGTAGCTGGGGGCTTTGCGCTGCTGGCCTTGAAGTTAGCCGCTGTGGAGTGCCCGACACACCACCCGGGATTCCTGGTTACTTCGAAAGCGTGTGCCAGTCTTGACACCAGGTGGCGGTAGAAGCCAATTTTCAGCCCCAAACTGAAGCTTCACCAATTCCTCGGAGGCGCTCATGGTTGCGTGTGTGCCAGATGCTTGGCACCAGACTCTCAAGCATCCGGATACATTCCAGCAAGAAGGGAAACAGACACCAGATGAAATTAATGAATGGGTCAGACTGAATGGCAGCTACCTCTTCAGCCATGCACCCTTACCTTGCGGTGCTTGGACCCAGGGAGAGCCTCTCCATGATAACGTGGTTATCAGGCTGCCAGGGCCACTGAGACTGGCGACAGAAGCAGGCACTGGAGTTCCTTTGAAGCAGCGTTAGGTCGGGAATGATAGTCATTACCACTTTACAGCGGTCTTCGGGGGCCCCTCATTAAACGTGATAGAAACCACCTCCATCTGTGACCTCCTCCAGGGACGAAGCAAAGAGGTCAGGGGCCTGAGCGCATAATCCTTATGGATGCTCACCTGTGCAGTGAAACACTTTCACCCAAACTTCAGTGCCTCTCAGTGACTCGCAACCCACAGGACCCGACCTGTATAGGGTTTTTTGGGACTGCAAGTCTCCACGCAAGCAGGCAGACTCCTCTTTCTCCAGAGGTGTAGCTGGCAGGTTTGAACTCCCGACTTCATTGTCACCGGGTATCTTTAGGTTAAAGTGACCAGATGTCCCGCTTTTGGCGAGACAGTCCTGCTTTTAAATAATTTTTCCCGTGTCCCATGGCATTTTAAAAAAGTCCTGATTTTTGGAAAGAATGCAAGACAAGCTAGGGACTGGCGGGAGAGTATACTGGAGGGAAGGGAATATACCCCTTTACTCCACGCCCGGTCAATGATATCCCACTTTACCAATGTTAAAATCTGGTCACTTTACTTAGGTTCTAGAATGACTGAAGAGCCACCTTCTTTTCCAGGCCCCTGTCCTGTGAGGTAAGTTGGCCAAAGCACAGGCCGACAGGGCTAAATGGGTCCATACTGGACTGTGCGACTTCTGGAAACATGTTACGTTTGCGGGCTTTAGGTGATTGAAAGGGTTCATACACTCAGCTGCTGACAAAAGGTTGAGGGTTCGGGTTCACCCTGAGGAACCGGGGAAGGAAGTGCTGACAATGTGCCTGAAGACCAGTCACCCGAAAGTCTGCTGAATGAGGTTCTGTTCCTACCCATGTGCACCTGTCAGGTGTTGGGGTCCACTCTTGGCCCCTACCTGGTTTCCTGACTGAAACACATAGTGTCTCTGCACTACAGACACTGCCATGGGAACCAGCCTACTACACAGACCTCAGTGTGAGCAAGAGAAGCTCCTAAATCAATGCTTACGCTGCCATTCCACGAAGGCAGGGCGGTTCCTGGACAATCTAGGCCCCCTGTTTCTCTCCCCAAGTCCAGAGGAAAATACGCGGGATGAGATGAAGAAGGTCAGGGACTCCACAGTGAAGTCTTCTCGTTTGTGGTTCCCTGATCCATTTTATAATATTTCTGAGCCCCCTCTGGGTATTTCTCCCTGTGGCAGCGTAAGAGAAACACACCACTTGTGAATGTCTGAGAAGGATCCCAGGAAGCTTGAATGCCATGAGACCCAATCAACACTGTGGTCCTGACTTGCTCCAAGGGGAGCAGGAGCCAGCCAGGCGTTTGCTCTAAGAGCCAACCATAAATCCCAAGGCCGTCTGTCAGCCTAACCTGATTACCATTGCCCTACATACCAAATCTATCGATCCACACAGGAAATGGGGAAGCCGATGCTTCTCTGGGGAGGGGTGTGTGTGGCCTTCAAAATACATTAAACGGACATTACAGAAGTAATATGATTTATTGTTTACGAAAGCCCAGCCATTTCGTTATTGCCTTCACAACGGCCCAAAGGCACAAGACAGGGACGGTGAACGATGGTTTCCAAGGTTGCTTTTCCTCGTTGTCTCAGACTTGAATGCCGCGCCCCAAGGCTGGTCTCTTTAAAGTTAAGAGGGATGGAGAATGGCCTATCGAGAATATGTTTTACATATATTTTTAAGAGCTTTCTAAAATGTGGTAGGAAATGGAATGAAAAGATAATGGGATCCCTCAATCTCTTTGCAGACACAGGATAGAATCCTGAGACATTTGTTTTTCTTTAGATGAATATAATCTGTCCTACACAGACTGGGCCAGAAGCACAGGCAAAGAAGTGTACTCTTTTTGGACAAGCAGCTCTTCAATAGGCTATTTCAGGGCTGTGTGTAGTTTTGTAGGCTGTTTGGGGGCTGCAAATAGGTTTGTAGGGTTGTGTGTAGTTGCCTAGGCTGTTTGGGGGCTGTATGCAGATTCCTAGGCTGTTTAGGGGTTCTATGTAGCTCCAAAGGCTGTTTTGGGCTAAATGCAGTTTTGCAGGCTGTTTCGGGACTGATTGCATTTTAAACTCAAGGTTCTTACTGCCTGCTCTGCCTGTTTGTTTATCTGATCTAACTGAACAGCACCTAGGGGGGCAATCACAGAATCCCTGACTGCAAGTCAGTGGTTTAAAATGAACTTTCTACACCCTAAGAGTTATAGTCTTGGAAACTTCCAGAGGCAGTTCTACCAGCTCGGACATCAGGATTGGCTTAATGGCAATGAGTTCTTGGTGTTTTCTTTTCTTTCTTTCTTTTTGTTTTTTTGAGGACAATCATAAGGAACTCTGGTGGTGCTGTCAAGTAAACCTTGACTGCTAACAGGGTTGGCAGTTCAAAGCCACCAGTCTCCCTGTGGGAGGAAAACGGGCCTGTCTGTTTCCATAAAGATGTACAAGCCTTGAAGTGCCTACATACTGGGACTCTTTTTGTTTTAGGTATTGAGGGCAGATATGTGTTCCCTACATCCCCACCTTATCCCCAGCATCTGCATATGCCAGAATATTGGAAGTAGGTTAAAAAAAAATCTTATGAGCACCCAATTCTGTAGGAAAGAATGGAAAGAAGATTCCCCTGCTGATTCTCAAAATCCAAGTTCAAATTCCTAATTGTATCTGGTAAGGGAGAAAGGAGGGAGCTGCGGGGGCAGAGTGGGTTACTTGATGGGCTGCCAAGCCCAAGGTCAGCAGTTTGAAACTACCAGCTGCTCCTCAGGAAGAAGACGAGGTTTCAACTCTCTTAGAGAATTACAGTGTCAGAAACCCACAAGGACAGTTCCACCCTACCCTATAGGAAGCCAACGGAGGCAGAGCCCACTCAGTGGCAGTGAGACGGGAGCCAAGGACAAGAGAGAGACACACGAAGCCAACAATGAAAAAACGCACTGAAGTGTGTCGTCAGGCCAAGCGCTCAACTCTAGAATGAATACAGCTCGCAGAAGGGTTGCTGGCACATATTCCTTTCTTTGATGTCTTCACCACTACCTCAGGAGCCCGCTCCTGGGAGCTCCACTCTCATCAGGGGAACCCGTCTTACAGCTGCTACCAAAGGACACTCACAGCATTGAGTTCATCCTGACTCGGAATCTATCGGTGCAGGCAGCCTCCTCTTTCCCCCTCAGAGCAGCTGGAGGGTTTGAACCACTCACCTTGAGGTGAGCAGTCCTCAGCACTTACTGGACAGTTCTCTCAAAGCTCCTTTCCTAAGGGAGAAGTATTACATAGTCTCAGCCTTTCTTTCTGTGTTTTTCATCGGGCCAAACTGATCTCGTCATTTAAATCTTGGTTCAAATGTCTCTTCCTTGGAGAAGTTTTCCAACTATAGATGGTCTCCTGCGTGTGCTTTAACCCGAACCAAAGACCAAATCCACTGCTGGGGAGTCCACCTCACACCGACTCCACCAGACACAGGAGGCAGACCCCTACGTCTCCCAGGCTGGACTCTTTCCGGAATCACGCTGCCCCACATCTTTCTCCTGAGGAGCCCCTTCAGCCCCT
This sequence comes from Nesogale talazaci, assembly GCA_004026705.1. Classification (NCBI taxonomy): domain Eukaryota; kingdom Metazoa; phylum Chordata; class Mammalia; order Afrosoricida; family Tenrecidae; genus Nesogale; species Nesogale talazaci. Next base: position 16,168 of record PVJH01023524.1, on the reverse strand, counting down.
GCGCCACCAGGCCTTCTAGTCTCGTTCCGGCCCCTCTTTTCCATGATTTCTTCGGCTTGTATCACTCACAAGGACATTATGAGGCTGTGTGTGCTTCCTCAGCTGCCCAACGTCCTGAGAGCATGTGAGCTGTCTTGCTCTAGCCCCTGTGCCTGGCTCAGAGAAAGCGCTTCACAAACGTTTATTGACTACACAGGGGCATGAAAAGCATCCAAGAGGTGGTAGATACTACTAGGCCTCCCAAAACAAACTCAAAGTCACGGCCACTGAGTCAATAAAAAGACGGTAAAAATTCGATAAAGAAATGTCTTCCCTGTCTTCTGAAACCATGCAGAACCTTGATGGAGTGGGTGAGAGTAGGGGAGGGAGAGATGGAGAAGTACAAAATCGGGTTGCTTGGTGACCTGGCTGCTGGGCAGGTCAGTGGTTATGAAACCATCTCCTTCCCTTAGGACGCAGTATCGTTGAGTCAATGCCTACACCTAGCGACCTTAGAGGAGGAGGTGGAGCTGCCCCAGTGAGTCTTTGAGGCTGTATCTCTTTATGCAAGAGAAAGCTCCCCTCTTTCTCCCTCGCAATGGCTGGTGGTTTTGAACTGATAACCTTGTGGATCACAGTCCAACGCTTAGCCACCACACCACCAAGACTCTATCCTTTACGAGGGGACTTCAAAAAAAATCAGTGGAAATCATCAAACGAAAAGATGACAGAAAATTCCCACCAGCCCCTTTTCCGTAAGCTATTTTATGCCCGGCGAGTCCAACATGGAATGGTTACATGCTCCATTTCGCCGATGAGGAAAGTGGGGCTCAAAATCCAGTACCATTTCATGAGTGGCGCAGACCTCTTGATGCATGATTCTGAGCCCTTCCTATTCTAAAATGTGGCCTTGGACCAGTGCTGGCCCCATGGTGTTCAGAAATCCCAGGGGTTGGGTTTGTCTGTGACAACGGTCGTCGGGTGAGACATGGGGCCCATTTCCAGGCCCTTTCTGCTTCGCCACCATGTGCCCTAGAGACGGGTGCTCCTTTTCTGCTGGCTGTTCCATTTCTCATTCCTAATCACCCATGAGTCACGGGGATCGCTTTCCAGGGGAGCTGGAGTGCTTTGCAGACATCTTCATACCATCCACTCGGAGGCAGGCTCAGTGATGAATGAGGTGTTTACGGGCAGGCTGGCTTATTGAGACCAGGACCATTTACAGTCATGCTCTGGTAAGCAGTGCTTTGCCCAGCCTTTATTTTGCTTCGGAGATAGTGATTCAGTCATCACACACCGCCCCCACCCCACCCCCATCCCCTGCCCTGCCAACCCCCACCTGCCCAAGGTAGCCAAAGACCTAAGCAAAAACAAAATTTGGTTTCTTTGCTGAGATTGTTCAGTGGTTGATAGCTTGACATACAAACCCTCTCAAACTCCCCAGGCCTGGCTCACGAGGCTTAGAGATCAGGTTCATCCTACCACTTGGCTAGATGGTGGACTACTTACAAATGTTCCTCTACCTGTCACCTATCAATTAACTCCTCACCACGTCGCACCCTACCCACTTGTGGCCCATCAAAGGACACCCATCCGGGGAGGCCAGGTCTTGGCATGAGGAGATGACTGCTGAGGTCACGTGATGGTAGAAGGTCAACGGAGGATTTCCAGTGTCATGTGACACTCATTTCATTGCAGCTGGAGAGGAGCTAGACAGAGATGCTGTTTTTTCCACCACATCTTTCCCTGCATGGCCCCTGGGAAGCCCAGGTTTTGCGGTGACATGGACCAAGCTGGAGGGTCTGGTGCTTGACAGAGGAGACAATCTAATTGAGATAAATATGTCACGACAACCTTATTATAAAGGAACAAAATAGAGCTTCATACCAAGGGAAAGACTTTTGAAGAACATGATGAGGCCAGGCATGGAGGAGAGAGACGACAGCGGGGAGAAGGGAGAGGAGGAGAGAAGTTAAGGAGGAGGGGTGTGTGGGAAAGGGGGAAGAAAAGAAGAAAGACCTGCATGCTTGGGGCTTCCTGGGTTTCTCTCACGGTTTTGATGTGAGGGCCTGTGCAACTACATAGTCTGTTTCCTCTGCGTGGGTTATATTCCACAAGCAAAAGGAAAAGTGCTAATAAATAAAATTTAAATCAAACCTAAAAAGGGTCACAGCCTAAACCTCTCCTCCCCCACCCCCCACCCCAGATTCTGTACCCATCAGTCTTACCCCTAGTCTGAGGGGCAATGAAAGGAGGAGAAGTTACAGTTAAACTGACTGAAGAAAAAATAATGTGGCTACTTTTACTTTCCAGGGCTCAATACAGCCTGGGCATCTTGATTCCCATATTGACAATGATGCTACATACTAAGAATTCTTTATGTTGAAGAGCAGACAAAACAGTACAATAAAATGCTCAAAAAGAGGGGGGCAGCATAAGCAAAAAATGTTCTTGCAAGCTGTGTGTATAAGTGTGTCTCCGTGTGTGTATTTATGTACATATGTGTGCATGTATATGTGTATGTGTATGTGTGCATACGCACGCTTTCCATTGCTGTTGAGCACAGAGTAAAACTGACTCATGGGGCTTGATTTTTTTTTCAATAAGTAATTTTACTGGGGGCTCTTATACCAATTCATACATAAGCACATTTGTATAAGCACATTTGTACATATGTTGCCATCATCATTGAGTCCTTGGTATCGGCTCCTCTTTTTTCTCCCTCCCCCGCCCCACCCTCTCGCCCTTGTGAACCCTTGCTAATTTATAAATTATGTTTATTTTCATATTTTGCACCATCTGCTTTCTCTCTTCACCCTTGTTTCTGTTGTCTCTTCCCCCTCCCCCACCAGGGAGAGGTGGGGGGAATGGGGACTAGGGACATAATCTCTAGGAGAGCAACTCACCAGGTCTGTACCAGGGCTTTGAACCAGTTCTTCCAGGGGCCTCCATGGCCAACTAGGTGAAACAGACCCCCTTTTATAAACTGTGGTTGGACTGGAGCAGAACTAGATGGGTCACATTCTATAGGCCCCACTAGAAACCTATTCTCTCTTCTACAAAGCAAGGGCCGTGTGTGCATTGCCTAGCAACCAAATCTCCAGATTGGCGGAGGAGTAATCCACAGTGCCAGGCTCAAAGATGGCAGCCAACTGTATCACTCTGAATGTGTGTTGCTCTCCACAGTCTCCCTATAATCCAGTCTTCAACACCAGCCTCCTGAGAGACGATGCCTCTCCCAAGTCTCCCCTTCCTAGGACTCGACCCTGACATTTTCCCATGTCAGTTACCGTTATGCTAGGGAGACCCACAACGTACACATTTGGATCTGTTCCGATCTCACTGTGCCAGCTGAGAGGGAACCCGTTCGAACCGGCTTGACGTCCTTGTTCCAACCTCTAACCTTTCAGGTAGCAGCCAAGAGGTTCAACACTGGAAGGTGCTGCCTTCCAGTACAGAGAGCTGGGAAAGTTTCTCAGAGAAAGCAGTCTGATTAGCACACACCCAAACTTGGATTTTAAAACGTAGGTTCTTGGGGCTCACCCTCAGGGCATGCTGCCAGCAGAGGACAAGGAGGGTTGGTGACTGTGGGGGGTAAGATACCAAAGTCCCTCTGTAAGAGAAATTCCAGAGCAGACCTTCTCAAATCACAGCTCGAGCCAGCCAGCTCAGTTCTGCGTGGGGAGTAGCGGAGAATGCACAATTCTGGGCCCCACGCTAAGCTCATAGCCTGAGGAACTCTGCGGCTGCGGCCCACAGGCAGGGTTTCAGCAAGCCCTCCAGGCAGCCGGGGAAGCAGTTCTACAATCACGTACTCACTGCCGTGGAGATGACGGCGACTCCTGCTGCCCCCTTGGGTTTTCAAGACTTGAAATCTTTCATCGGCGCTGGCAGCCTCGTCTTTCTCCAATGGAGACACTGGCGGGCTCAAACTGCTGACCTTCCGTTAAGGTCTAGCAGCCCCCTATGCCATGAGGGCTTCTTGCTCCAGGACGGCGCTCCTCCCGCGGGACTGGGAATACAAATGGCCTGGCGGGTCTGGCTGAGGCTGAGATGCTGATTTGTGTCTGGGGTGGGAGCCAAGGCTCTGCACTCCTACCCAGCTCGGGTGAGGTCCAGGGGGCTAGGCATTATAAATCCCAGGGCCGGCTTAAGGGGACCTGCGGAGGGTTTCTGAAGCTGTTTGCAAAGTAGAAATACCAGTCTCTCTCCCGTTGGAGCGGCTGGTGGTTTCAAACAAATGACCACGTGGATTGAAGCCCCAAAAACGTAACCACTACACCACCAAAGCCCCCAGTAATTATAAATCTCTATTAGATAATGACCGGTGGGGAGGTTTTTAACCTTTCAACTGAGATGAGAGTGTCTGGTGCTGAAACGTGGTCTCTCTCTACTCTTGTGAGTGATTTGCCGCTCAGGTCAGGTCATTTTCCTAGGAGCTGTTCACATGCCTTCTGGATCGGGAAAGGTACAGGAGTTCCTGACCAATCCAACGTCTGGGGAAACCGCAGGGTGGAAACTCCCACAGACCTACACTCTTACCTGTCTACATAACTAGCTTGTGGCCCGGGGAAAGCCCCAGACCTCTCCATGCTTCAGTTTCCCTTTCTGCAGCAGGAGGCCATTCCCAGCATCCCCACCCCAGCTCGGAGAGCCTCCCATTTGACGCCATAGCCAGCAAATTCCCAGGGGCTGCAACCCAGACAGCACTTCCCACACAAAAGTAAATGTTGATCTGACAAGTACCCTACATTCTCAGTTGGATCAATAGTTTCAACTCCCCAGAAGGCAGATGCTCCTCATAATTTACAAGGACACTCAGCACAGCTGCCCCAGTGCAATGGATCTTGAGATGGGGAAGCTAGGGCTTTTCAGTGTGTGTGTAGGGCCAGGAGTCAGTTGAAGGTCTTTCCAAAAAACGCTGCTTGCACTCGGACAATGCCCCAGTTGCCCATTAGCTGCCAGGCTGACTTATGATCGACTTCTTCACCAACAAGTCCTTGGTACATTTATGGACTTGCCATTCAGATTTAGAACAGTGTTCTTTACACCATATAAAGCGAGGCCTGAGTGCCCACAGGCAGATCAGAAGTGTACAGGTGTCGGCCATTGAAAGCTTCCAAGATGCTTCTGGCCCCAAGCTGTAAAGGCTTTTCTCCAAGTTTAGAGAGATCTTGGAAGCAGTGCTTTTGAAAGGGACCACCCCATCTCTAAACTTGGTACTTGATAAACAAACCAGTTCGCCCATGGTGGTAAAGCTTTCCAGAGATCCGCTCTGAGGCCATCTTTGGCTGAATATCTTTGGCTGCCTGCCTGCCTTCATTAGCTTCGCCCTTTCCTCTGCTACCATTCCTACTCCTTGACCCTAAGACATGGTGTTTCACTCTTGAACGCATCATCCTTTCTAAGTCGTTGTGAGACACCTACTATGTGCCCAGCCTGGAATCACACAGAGTATGTTTTTATTAGCTTCACTCATGCCTCTGCAGGCCATTCCTATCTGTGACACTAACGTCCGGTGTTCCTCTCTTGGACACACCATCCTTTGTAAGGTAAGAAGTTTTTAAACATCTACTGTGGCAATCACCTAATCTGGTGTCAATTTGAAGATTAACTGTGTAGGGGTGGAGGGTAGCCTGTCAATCTGGAGATCCAATGAGATCTCTGTGTGGGCATAGCTTTCATCTGAGAATTCCGGGAAATCCAGCTGTATTTCCCCCTTGGAGGTGAGAGACTCACTCCTCAGTCCTTTGGGGATACTTTACAGATAAGACACAAGGCAGAATCCCTGGGAGACATTGCAACTAACAAGATACATGGCAGCATGCTTATATACCCTGAGTCCTGGAAATTGGAGGTGCCATGGGGAGCCCCCTGCCAGCACTGAGATGCATCTACGACCACTGGATACACAAGACTCTGCACCCACTGGCCTGTGATGGTCCTGGTGTCATTGCATGTGCTTTGAAAGTGTGAATAGGACTTATAGATTGGTATTGCACATATGGGTTAATATCAGACTTAGGGAGTTGGACTGAACTGGGATGATATGGGCTAATATTGGACTTATGACCTTGGACTGGACGGGGCTGGGATGTTTTATCAATGTTCAATTACTCTTATATATAAACCTCTTTCTTATATATATACATATACATATATAAATATATATGTTTATGACTTTGTTTCTCTAGTCTACACGGACTACCAGGGTGACAGAATTCTGCTAATGACTCATGCAAAATGTTCCGGCTGAAGTTATGAATACAGAAAGATGTCCAGATTCAAGGCGAAAAAAAAAAAAAAAGAATTCATTGTTCAACTCCGAGCATAATTAAGTCCTTTCACTTCCAGCATGTCACTGGAGAGCCACGTTTAGTCACAGTCATCGTGGCGTGATTCGGCCCAGCTTGATGGCAGAGGCCGCATGGAGCGAGAGCAGCTGCAGTGTCCTTGGACTGATGTTGCTTCAAGCTGAGAACTGTCCTCAATGTGTCTGGTGGATTCCAGGGACAGCCTTTGCGTGTCCATGGGGTGGAAAGACTCCCTCCCGTGCCCGCACTCCATCATGGCCAAGGTCAGTGGGTCTCTAAGGACAGATGTGCTTTCAAGAAGCAGGAAATTACCTGGATAGGGCCACCCCCTATCTGATGAATTGGAGAGAATGGTTTGCCACTTACAGTAAAAAATAAGGCTTAAGAAAGTAATTATTCCACGGGGGAAGGACGACAAATATGGGGAGGTGGTACTGGGGGCCTAAGTGGAGGGAGGATGTTTTGAGAGTGATGATGGCAACAAGTGTGCAAATGTTGCATACAATTGATGTATATATTGATCGTGATGGGAGTTGTATGAGCTTCCAATAAAATGATTTACTAAAAAAAAAAGGAGGGAGAATGAGGAGCTTGTACCAAGGACCCAAGTAGAAAATATTTGGAAACGAAGATGGCAACATGTGTACAAATATGTTTGATACAAATGATGTATTGAATGTTATAGGTGCTGTAAAAGCCCTCAATAAAATTATTGAAAAAAAAATCAATGGATCGAACAAATCACATACACCAAAGAAATTATCCATGTCGTATAGGCACTTAAAATAATAAGGCATTAAATGATGAAGAAACAAGTGGAGCCTCCTGGTGGGCATACGAATAACTGCAGGCCCTGTGGTGAAGCCCTGGGTTTACAGGGGAGCAATAATAGCAGTGAGTTATTCACACCTTAGTAGAGTCAGGGATTGAAGATCCAAAGCGCCGCCTTCATCGGAGCATAAAGTTCGAAAGGTTAGGAGAGAAAGAGGAATGGGAACAGGAAAAGGGGTAAGTGGGGTGTTGGTACAGAAAGGGAACTGCTGCGATGAATGCTAACACGCACGCCAACTGTGGCGTGCATAACTCGTGATCCGCTCTGCAAGCCTTCATCCAATTCTGAATAAACATTTGAAGAAACAAAAATCTAAGCTAGAATAGCATCTCCCTTTGGAGCAAGAGAATATCTGGCCAACGCGCATGGAGACGTGGTTCGATTGTAGTCGCACAGAATGACTTGCCTCCATTGTCTCAGAAAACATGGCTCCAGGCCCTCCGTGATCTCCAGCTCCTCCAGGTTCTTGTACTTTTATGGGCCTTCCTTCCAGCACCAACTAGTGCAAACATGCCCCAAGGATCCTCCGCTTAACTCTCATTCTCCCCACTCTGTGCCTGCAACTCCCAGGCCACCTGCTAAACTCGACACTGAGATACCCAAGAACCTGCATTTTCAGACCTGTGAGTGTAGCCCAGTCCTATACTCCAGTCCTTCCATCCACACAAGAGTGGCCAGCACGGCCCTTTCCCCTTTCCAGCGCACAGGTTCCGCAGGCAAGATCTCCTGCCTTGGACCTGAGTGGCTCATCCCAGTCGCTCCTGAGCAAGCTCTCAGGGTGGTTCCCAATGCACAAGGAAGCTGGCAAGGTCTGGCAGAAAGAAAGGGAGAGGTTCTTTTTTTGGACACACACAGCCCGAGGCTGCCTCGGCGCGCCTGCCCCCCATTCTGGAGAATAAAGGTCAACCCCCATCTGCTGCTGTGGAGCCCATCCTGACGTAGGTGGACCCTGTTTGCTCCCCAGGACTGTCCTGGCTGTAACCTTTACTGAAGAAATCTTCAGGTCTTTCTTCTTCAGTGCTTCTGGATGGATTCAAAATGTCGACCTTCTGATTCACAGTGGAGCGTCAGCCAGGTGTGTCACCCAGGGAATGTTACAAAAGAAAAAAGCTCACGGCCTGCGAGTCAATCCTGACGCAGAACAACAAGGTATGGTGGAACTCCCCCTGCAAGCTTTTTCACTGTCCTTGTTTATGGGAGTAGAAAGTTCCAGCTTCCTCTTGCTGGGCGGCTAGTGGCTTCGAACTGCTAATCTTGCAGCTCACTGCCCAGCTTGTATCACTGTGCAGCCAGGACCCCAACTGATAAAGCTGTTCAAGATATGGCTCAGTGGGACTCCCATGGAGGATAGGCACTGCTCATGTTATCAAGCCCTCGGGGGTTCAGAGTGACTTGAAACCATGACCATGGTTATAGAGAAATTGTTCTGGAGGAACTTTCGAGAGGGAGAGATGAAATGATATTTTGCAAACACGGTTTCTATCTGCAGCACTGTTTCCATGGGTCTATCCTGGGAAAGGAAGACCTGAATCCCTCAGTAAGTCCCAGGGGAGAGAAGTAGCAAAACTGCAGGCAAGTCTCCTGGGAACACTGGCCGGTGGCCTTCTCCTCTGTCCCAGGCCATGTCACTAATGTGATCTTCAGATCTAATGAACTGAAGCAAATGCAATTTTGAAAATCTTCATAGCTAATGAAAATTGGATCCTTTCCCTCAAGATTTGCTACAAGATTTATTATCCTCTGTTTACCAATAGTGAGTAAAATGGAGGTTATGAGGTAAAGCTGTGTTTATGAAAAATCCTGAGAGTTTGACATTCTGAGTGTCACAGTGGTTTTCATGCGTGAGAAGCATCTGTGGAACATACAGACCACACGCAACACGAAGAACTTTTCAGGGGAGAGACTCAGAACACAGATTCATAACACTGACATTTTAAAGACAGAGCCCTCCCACTCCCACCCCTGCCCCACCTTGCTAAGTTCAAAGCTGTCCGTAAGGCTGTTTTGATGCTTGTCTAGGTAGCCTTTCCCCCAACTGACATTTTCTTCAAAGCAGGGAAAACCTCAAGTTTGAACAATGAGAATGAATACCAGGGCACTGCCAGGGTATATATATCACATACAGACACACAGACACACCCACTTTTGAAGGCTGAGTTTCACCTCTTTCCCAGAATGTATGCAAAACACACTCTCAGCGCTAAACTGAGAGGTGGCAGGTGCATGTCACACAGGGGCAAACGCTGCAGATCGCAGAGGCTTATCTCATGGATGAGAGCGATAAACTCAGGAACGAGTGCAAGCCACATCTTCCTGGTATGTCAAAATGATACCACTTCATTTTTTTTAATGATAAAGGAAATATGGATAGTGACAGTAGAATGTCAAACTATGAAGAGTGTAAAAGTGATGTTTCTTGCTGGGTACCGTTTAGCCAGGATGGCACTGCTGAGTAGGCTCTGGCCCAGCAACCTCAAGTCGATGGTTTGAACCTGGCAGCCAGCCCTCTAAGGGGAGCTGACAGCACTGATGATTGTCTAACCTCACTTAAGAGCAAACTTCAGAATTGTGTGTCAACGAATATATTGAATGGTGTAGAATGAAGCAAAATAAGTAAATAAACAGGGGGGAATATTTACAGCTTCAGAAACCTTATCGATGGGAACACTGTGAGTCAGAACTGGCTTGGTGGGGGGTATGTTTTATCATCATTTAAAAAACACTACTATGGGCTGAGCCCCGGTGGCGTAGTGGTTGTGCGCAGGACTGTGGCCCTCTGGGATGGAGGTTCAATTCCAGCTCCACAGGAGCAAAGGCTGGGCCTCCTACTCCCACCACCAGAGGGCAGTGATGCCCCCCAAACAAAAAAACCACTATTATGCCCTTTCCAGAAATTACATACATAAACAAACACATATGAAGGTCTTTAGAGAGTTCATGATCTTTTACGTTTTTTCTCCCACAAATCTCTTGAAGCCGCACAGGTAAAATGACCAGATGTGCCGCTTTGGGTGGGACAGTCCAGATTTCAAAAAATTTTTCTTGCGTCCCGTGGCATTTTAAAAAAGTCCTGATTTTTGGAAAGAATGCATGACAAGCTAGGGAACAGTGGGAGAATGGAGTAGGACTATACACCCGCTACCCCACCGCCCACCCCCAGGTCAATGGTGTCTGATATTACCCAAGTTAAAATTTGATCACTTTACCCACAGGGTATCTAGAAGACCTGATGGAAGCCACAGTGGGTTTTTTGCTGAGCTGCTGACGGCTCTCAGTGGCTCTAATCCACCAGCTGCTCAGTGGGAGATAGGTGAGGCTTTGTGCTTGCAGACTGACAGGGTCGCTCACTGTGCCTCAGAATGAACTCGAAGCCAGTGAGGGAGTCTAAGCAAAGAAGCTCTGGGTGTGCGAAGACCATCACCACTTCCCGGTGGTGTGTGCTTCCAGGTGCTGAACTCCTGCTGCGGTTTAACCAGGGGTTTCCTCTGCCACTCTTGACTGCTTCTTCGGGTCCTGCAGCTGGGATTCATAGCACTTAATTTCAACTGTAATACGGTCCAGCCTCTTGCCCACTGTGGCCTGGCTTCCCCTAGCTCCTGTTTGACCAGTACCAGATGCAGAAGTTTAAACACCTCTTTAGACCCATCCAACAGGGCCAGTTCCTCCTTCACGATGTTATTTTCCGTTAGTTGTACCTCAAGTTTCTGCGGGCCGGACATGGACTTACTCAAGTCCTTCTGTAGCCGTTGATATTTCTCCACTTTACCCTATAGCTTCTTTTAAGATACCAACATTGGCACGTGTGCTTCTTAGGATCAGCTCAGCCTTGGCAGGGACCAATACCTGCACTGGGGCTTCTACCCTGGAAGATGCCTGAACTTCCCTTCTGGGCCTGGCCAGCGAGACCATGGGCCCACTAGAGAGGCAGCCCCTCAGGGCACTGCACCTTTCTCTGACCCGGAGAGCGACTGAACCCCTGCCGCCTTGGTGAGGGCGAAATGAGACCCCATAAAACCCGCTCAACCAAAAGCCTGCCTGACTGTCCAGCCACAGTCAGGACCAGGACAGCGTCAGGGGCTGTTAGCTGTCATCAGGCAGGGTCTCAAGTATGGGAACCACATGCACAATGCAGCAAAAGGCTACCCGAGGCTGGCCCATCCCCAGCACATCAAACCACTGTGCTCCAGAGAGTTTTCCCTGACTGGACTTTGGAAGGAGACTGCCAGGCCATTCTTCCGACTATGAAGTCTGCGTTGCAACAGGCAAAACCGCCACAGACGGCCTGGTGGTGGCAATGTGTGCAGTACCCAGCTGGGGTCACAATGGAAAGAAAGGCATGTGTGTCCTCCCAATTACAGATGACCCCCTGTCAATGCACCGGTGAGGCATGTCATAGTGCGGCGTGGCCCGGAAGGGTCACTGTGTACAGACTTCATAGACCTCTGTGACAAGAGGAGATGAAGAAAAAGACACCTGGGACAAGGGGATGTGCTTTGAAAATGAAAATCTTTGAGGACTCAGGTGTGCTTGACCACACCCATTGTATTCTCAGCAGCCTGGGGTGCCTGTGAAAGGTGGCCCCTGATGGAAGGCAGACCGAAGAGGAATGGATGCCCATGAACTGGGGTGCTGCATAAGACTACTGCACACACCTGGGGGCCACCCAACCTGGGAAGAGGTATGGCCAGAGTGCTCCTTCGAGGCAGGGATGGGATGGCCACGCTTCATCTTTTTTTTTTTCCAGTTAGAAAATAATAATTTTACTGGGGGTAAATATGTCAATTGTATGCAGACCACATTTGTGGCCATTATGATTCTCGAAACATCTTCCTTCTACCTAGGGCCCTGGTACCAGCTTCCCCTCTCTCCAACCCCCCTTCCTCTCCCCCATGAACCCTTAAAAAGTTACACATTGCCATTATTTGGTCATATTGTACTTTGTCTGATGTGTCCCTTCACCCATTTCCCCATTGTCAATACCCCAGGGATGAGGTCATATAAAGATCCCTACAATAGGTTCCCCCTTTCTATTCCACCTTCCCTCCATCCTCCTGGCATCACCACTCTCATCTCTGGTCCTGAAAGGATCATCTGTCCTGAATTACCCGTTTCCAGCTCCAGCGTACATCCCCTGGTCTAGCTGGATTTGTAATGTAGAATTAGGATCATGATAGTCGGTGGGAAGAAGCATTGAAGAACTACGGAAAAGTTGCATATTTCATTGTTGCTACACTGTACCTTGACTGGCTTCTCTCCTTCCTACAACCCCTCTGTAAGGGGTTGTCACTTTACCTAGTGATGGCCTTTGGGTCCTCGTTCTGTACTCCCCTTCAATTATAATGATATAATTTTTAGTTCTTTGATGCCTGATACCCAATCCCTTCAACACCTCACCATTGCACAGGCTGGTGTGCTTCTTCCATGTGGGCTTTGTTGCTGCTGAGCTGGATGGCCACTTGTTTACTTTCAAGCCTTTAAGACCCCAGACATTATATCTTTTGATAGCCGGGCATGGCAAGGCATCACCTTAACAGTCTTTGGACGTGTTGTTGGGGAGACCAGTCCCTGGAGAAAGATATCTTATTTGGTTCAGTGAAGGGGTGGTGAAAACAAGGAGGGCCTCAAGGAGAGGGATTGATACAGTAGCTGCAAAACTGGGCTCAGGATAAGAATTCTGAGGGAGGCACACGACTGGGCAGTATGTTGTTCTTCTGTGCATGGGTCGCTATGGGTTCACACCCACTTGATGGCAATCAACAGCCATAATAGCTAGAAAGATCAAGGTGGTCGTCAGAAACCAGGCATTGCTAAGTGGGGAAGAAAGACTGCTTAGATGTTTTAATTCACCAGATTGAATCATCTAGGTCAAGTGAGTTCATGCTAGTTGTTTTTGTAAATAATTACTGTGGAGGTCATGTGCTTATGTTAATTTCATGATTGAGATGTAGGGGTGGAGTCTAGCCTCTTATCTCAGAGACAACGAACTATGGACAAGACAAGAGGGCAGTGTCTGAGGACCTGAAGGAACTGGAGGAGAAGCCACACGGCTTTACCCTGATGGAACTAGACCTCTGAAGCTTGCAAAACCATGTGGAGAGCCCTGCCAACACTGAGTTGCCTCTACCAACACTGGATGCTGTTGATGGACCCTGAGCCCTGGAAGCGAGGAGTCATGAGGAGACCCCTGCCAGCACTGGGATTCTGCACCCACTGGCCTGTGACTTCGTGAGTCAGAAGAAGATGCTAAAGACTGGTACTTGAGTTAATATCAGACTTATGAGCTTGAACTGGACTGGGTTGGGATGCTTTCTTATTGTCCTATTCCTCTTGTATATAAACTATTCCCTTATATCCATATGTGTGTCTATGAGTTTGTTTCTCTAGTCTACCTGGACTAACATAATTACTTTGGAGGACTGTGGGTTCTCAACCCTGATTGTGAAACTGTAAACTATTACACTTTAAATGACAGTGAGCCCATCTTTTTTTTTTTTTAACTTTTCTTAGTCTTTTTTCTAAACTTAAAACTCATGTCATTTTCTTTACTGCATGTGTCACTCTTATAATACATCAAGAACAAGTGGAGTCTAGCAGCAATTTATCCACCCCTAGTCTCTGATGTAGAAATAGAGAGTTCCCAGTTTACAAATGGAATCTGCTCTGGTGTCTCTAAATGGAAATTGTAGATATGTCAGAAGCAGTTCAGAGTCGGGTGGCTATGAGTCCCTGAGTCAGAATCAACTAAGTGGCAATGAGTTTGTTTTTGTTTTCATGCAAGAAGAGGGCAGGTGACTGTGATGCAGAATTCATTTAGACCAAGGGTTGGGTCAATTCTTTCAAAACGAGGGCAAATGTCCGGACCATTAACGAGTATGTAGGAGTTGTTCTAGGTCAGACATTGCAGGGACTACCTGTACTCTGCTCCCCTGCGTTGAGAAAATGATTAAGAACAATGTGAGGCTTTTGACCATCATCACGAACTGAGACTAAGTCTGTGATTCCATAGCTGGGATCCACATAATATGTCAAGATGTATGATTTCAGTGCTTTCCAAACGTTTAAGATTCTCCCCTAAAGACCGCATCACAACACTGTATGAGTTAAAAAGAGCACACGTGACATGATAGGTTGAACTCCTGCCTTTCATGGTGCTTGCGTATTAGGATGCGAACTCCAAGGTCAGTACATTGATCCCACCAGCCACTCCTCAGAAAAGAGATGAGGCTTTCTTCCATAAGGAGCTAGTCTCAGAAATGAAGTCGAAATTTAGCCCAATGCTTGCTCTTAAATGAATTCATTTCCGAGACCTCTAGGGCCACCGAGTCAGAGTTGACTCCATGACGATGTGTTTTTTGGTCTGGGTAGGGGAAGCGATGCGGCTTTGTGCTCCATAACTTGATATGGCTTTCAGAAGAACTGAAAGATACTCTCCTGCCAATGCGAATGGGAACATTTCTACACTGGGGCAGACACGGCCCTAGTGTTATGAATGAGGTGCTGTATTAGGGAGCGCTAGACCTACCAACTGATAAAGATCATAAAGAAGTAGCTTTTATAAAATATTTATACAGACATCTGCCATGGTGTTTCTTCCCTGCATTTTTTTTGTTTTTTTAAAACTATTGATGACTTTTTTTGTCCTGTGTTATATAAAACCTTATATAAATATCAGTATGATTAACTTTTCCTAGAGATTTCAGTGTATAGAAGAAGCCTGTCTACCCTGATCAATTCGCTGGACTCTTTTTATCAGAACTAAACTACAGTACAAAAATTATATTTCTTCTTCTTTTTTCTCCTCCTCACACATGACTGTCTGGAAGCTTACAACTGTAATTACATTTCAATTATAGCAATTACCTCAGTCTAGCTTTTTCCTTCCTTTCTCTACACCAACCCCCATTATAAGTTTTTTTACTTCATGTGCTGTGAAGAGTCTAAGTAGATGTCTTTATTATAGCAACTTCAATATTTTTTAGACAGTGATCTTAGTTTCTAAATATTGCATACATGGGATTTAAATTTGAATTACTATGAATTATATTTTACAGATTATAAAAGTTATTAATGTCAAAAATTGGTTTCAGAAGGATGTCATTTTGCTTTTAAAAGCAAAGAAGAATGAAGTAAAGGGTAAAGGAAAAGGCAGTCCTACTAGATTCAGCCTTTGTAACCACTGGTTCTGATCTCTATCGTAGAGTGCACTTCTACATAATGTTCTCATTCCTAAGCACAGATTCAAATTCCCTGGGGGGGGGGCGGGGGGAGACTTTACAAATACCAGTTACCTAGTCTCAGCCTTGATAAATCATGTCACTTGCTAAAATTGTGGTAGCTAGCCTAGCTGACCAGAGTACCACCATTTTGAATTTAAGTGCCATTTTCAATGAACTATTCACCAGGCCACTTGTCCTTTAGATGAACTTGTCACAGGCTCTCAGAATGGAGCACTAGCAAAATGTTCTGAGAGGGACGATTACCGCACCTTGTCCCTTCTCCACACAATACCCCTGCCGCACCCCCGGTGTACTGAGATGATATCACAATTTCGGCTAACTGCAGAATTTCCCTTCTGTAACTCTCTTGCTTGTATAGCTGCACATCCCAAGTAACACAGCCCCCTATAAAAAGTCTAAGTTGAGGCTGAGCCCTGGTGGCATAGTGGTTGTGTGCGGACTGTGACCCACAGGGTTGATGGTTCAAATCCCGCAGCGGCTCTCCAGGACCAAGGCAGGGCTTCCTACTCCCATTAGGGAAGCGATGCCACACACACAAAAAAGTCTAAGCTGAAATGGAAACAGTCAGTCAGCTAACTAAATCAAATGCTGCTGACCCCTGCACAGGGATTTTCTTTGCTTTCTTTCCTTCAATAAATTTTGGGTTTTTAAAATTCTCCAGTGACTCAGTTGTTCTTGTCGCAGCTAAGTGCAACAAAATGAAATGTAGACCTCATCCTTTGCTTTTGCTTTAATATTCCCAAATGATTCTACTACGCATGCAGGTTTGAGAACCTTTCTACTTCCAAGGAATCTAATGGTGCTCC
>PVJH01023523.1:11893-34770 GCA_004026705.1 Nesogale talazaci | reverse complement strand
AGTGGGGTCCTGGTCCATAAAGTCGGCATAGTAATAGCACCACCCCCACAGGCTTGCTGGGAAGTTTAAGTGAGAAATACTTATCCGATGTGTAGTCCAGGCTTGGACCAGCAGTAAATACTCAATGTAGGTTAGCTGATGTTTTATCATTGCCAATACGGATGTGCAGCATAGTATTGTTTAGAATAGGGAATGCAGTAATGAGAAACAGTCAAGAGGCCCATCTGTGGCGAACAGCTGATGAGAAAAACGATCAAAGAGCTACACAAGAATGCAGCTCCTGACTCTGTTTATGGTGGGGGGGTGGGGGGGGCCTTTCGACAGGCTGCCCCTGACTCTGTTTATGGTGGGGGGGTGGGGGGGGCCTTTTGACAGGCTGCCCTTGCTCTTGCCGGTCGTTGGCCAGTAGATGCTGGTTCGTGCATGCAAGCCCGGGTGTGCAGGATAGAACTGCTCCGTAGCAGTTTTCAAGTCTATCTTCTGGGAACAGATCCCCGTGCCAGTCTTCCACTGGCCCCTCTGTGTGGGTCCACCAACCTTCCAGCTCCAAACCAAACCACACTCACTGCCATGGAGTCAATGCCAACTCCTAGGAATTCTGCAGGACAGGGAAGAGCTGCCCCTGTGAGCATCGGAGACTGTAACTCTTTGCTAAAGTAGCAGCCTCACCCTCCTCCCAAGGATCCCCTGGCAGTTTTGAACTGCCGACCTGCAGCTCGCGGCCCCACCATGATGCCTCCAGGGCTGCAGAGTCTAACCTGGGCAGACCTGTGGCTCAGGAATGTTTGGCATATTGATGTGTGATGAAGGCAGGGGTCAGAAAAGTAGGGGAGGTCTGTACATTTTCTTTTGCTGAGCGGACACGTTGGTGTGCTTATAAAAGGGTATTGAGACAAGTCTACCAAATCATTAGCAGTAGAGACCTGGAAGTCACCCATTTCAGTGACTTTTCTTTCCTTCTTTAGGCTTAAAGTGCTTTACCTTTTTACAGCGGACCCGTATAATTATAATTAATCACAATGGCAATGCAATTTTTATTTTGCAGAGAACAACTTGTCTGTGATACCATTCCATTGTCAAGATAAAACCCAAACTTTTCAGAAGGCTGACATGAGCTAACACTTCTGTGGCGTGCGAACAATGGGCCACAGACTTCTAAGTCTTTTTATACTCCTGATTAGTGTTAATTCACATATTCCTTCCCAAAAAACTCTGTGAGATAAACCAAAACGACTCACAGAGTGGATTTCAACTTCTAGCTACTCTATACAGGGTATCAGAGACTTTATAACCTTATAGGAACAGACAGCCTCAACTTTCTCCTCTGAGCATCTCATAGGTTTTGAACCACTCACCTGGTGGTTAGCCATTTAACACTTGCCTAACAGTGCCGCCAGGGCTGCTTCGATGTTGTTGTTGTTGTTGTTGTTGTTGTTGTTAGATGCCTTGAGTTGTCCCTAGCAACCCCCCGTTCAACAAACTGAAACACCGTCTGGTCCTGCCTCATCCTCACAATGAAGTCTGTGCTCAAGTCCATTATTGCAGTTGCTCTGTCCGTCCATCTCCCCGAGGGCCGTCCTCTCCTCCACCACCCCTCTACTTTACCAGACATAATGTCCTTCTCCGGGGACTGGTCTTTCCTGACCACCTGTCCAAAAGATGTGAGAGAGTCTCACCATCCTTGCCTCTAAGGAGCACGCTGGTTGATAGGTCATATCATCATCTCCATTTTACAGCTAAGAGAACAGAGACAAAGAAAGTCTGTACCGCTTCCCAAGGGCACAGCTACTAAGAGCTACTTGAAACCAGGAAGTCTGGCTCCAGAGCACCCCTTTCCAGACAATATTCCCCTCCTGGGCCCCTAGTGCTAGATTCTGGAGATACCTAGAAGAATCTAACCAGCTTCCTGGCTCCCAGGCACTTCCGATGCACACTGCGGACAGTGATGGGGGTTGGGGATGAGGGGTGAGAAACAGCCCTACACAGGACAGCCCCCTGTCTTCTTTACTTCCTTGCAGCCTCCAGCCCCAGCCACCCCCAGCCATTCTCTCTCCTGGGCCCACCCATGCCTTCTCACGCTTTGTGGACCATCCACTCATCCCCCAAACACTCATCTCAACAGTCATCCTCTTAAGTCACGAGGAGGAAGCCAGGGTTCCTTTCCTTGACCTCTCCAGCTCTCTGGTTTTCACTCCGGTGTAGCCATTATCTGCCTACTCATCCATCTACCTCCTCCCTTCGTATGAACTCGTCTCAGCCATCCTCGTATCCCCAGCACCCCAGCAAGAGCCTGGTTCTCTCAGTTTCCGATCAGTAACAGTGTGCTGAATGGAGAAAGGATGTGACAAGTGGAACTGGGAGTCCAAGACCCCCAAGACCAAGACAAAGGGAGTGGGGGGGTGTAGCAAAGTCAGTGGAACCTGCCCGATGCCCGAAGTTTCTGGAGGGTGGAGTCACCTGGCCAGTAGCCTCTGTGGCCACAGGATCTGGAGACAGAACTGAGGGGGCTGCAAGACCAACATTATCTAGGGTGTAGCTTCTGCGGCTGTGACAAATCCCCACCCTGCTGGGAAAGCCTAAGAAAGGCCCCATTGAGCTTCTCTGGACGCTTCCAAGGGAAAAGGGATCAGGTTTGGATTGGCTGGGCCGGGGACATCTTTTCTGAAATAGCTTCATGCATATTCAACTGCTCCCTCAAATAGCCGGGTGGCTATTTCGAGCAGCTTCGACTCAGATGCCCACACATAATCCCATCCACCTTGAGTGCGTAAACCCGGCAAAGGCGAGGGCAAGGGAGGACGATGCTCGAGGCATCTGACGGCTTCCCACCACTCCTCCCCCACTCCTCCGTGTGCTTTTCCTCTCAGGGACTCTTGCACGAAATTGAAAGCCACGGTTACTATGACAATTCACGGGAGGAGGTTTCCCATCCAGGGACCTCACCCGCTGGTCCCAGAAAGCGCAAACGTACCAGCGCAGCCGTGACCACGACACACCCTCCATGCACACAGCCAGCCGTATGCTCTGGAGAGCCCATGCTCTCTGGGCTCGCTCGCACACCACCCTGATGGGGGACACCGACCAGGAGCAGGGAGGGGCAGCAGACCAC
The DNA here is from genome assembly GCA_004026705.1 of Nesogale talazaci. NCBI lineage: Eukaryota > Metazoa > Chordata > Mammalia > Afrosoricida > Tenrecidae > Nesogale > Nesogale talazaci. Next base: position 31,661 of record PVJH01023523.1, on the reverse strand, counting down.
CCCCGCTATAAAGGGAAAGGGAGAGGGACTTCGAACGAGAGAACGTCCATTAGCAAAGAAGGTCAACAGTGGGGTGCACATGGGTAAGCGCTCACCGACCAGTTGAGAAGTGGATCCTTTGCACGCACTCGGCGGAGCCTCCGAAGAAAGGCCTGGTGACCTGCTTGCCAAAGGATGCCGCTTTGAAACCTGGGCAAGACACCTGGGATGAACCCCTGGGCCTGCCGTGAGCCCCGCGGCAGGAACAGCGCTCCATGGGATGAACCCCAGGCTGTTTGCTGGGAAAACAGATACATCCGACGCCGTTCGTGGGAGGAGAACAGATCGCCAAGAGACTCTTTCCCCAAGAGATTCCAAGGGGAAGTTGGAAATCCATAATGAGCACTGTCTCTGCGGAAGGACTCCGGGTTCACAATGGGTGGGACTCTCTCCAGCAGAGGGAAGGAGGACTGGGAGGTGACTCTGGAACAGAGAGAAGGGATAGCCGCAGGGGACTCTGTGTCTGGCGACAGGTAAGGCGCCTGCAAAGGTGCCAAGGATAAAAGCCATTTAGGGAGCTTGCAGCAGCCCAGCAGATGAGGTAGGGACCCGGGGAACGGGGAGGCGCAGGCACAGTGGCTGGGGGTCCTTTACAAGATCAGCTTTGTGGACAGAGCCTATCAAGGCATCGCTGCCCTCCCTGCCCACCTTGCTCACCCCATGTTATGACCATGAGCCACGCCTGGGAAAGGGGAGATCAAGAATGAACCCAAAGTTCGGTCCAGCTTCTCCGGAGATGTTTCAGAAAACAGAGCCTTCCGGGGCTGCTGGACGCCTGATCCCCAGCAGGAAGGCTGTGATGGGCAGTGTTGGGGCATAGGTGGGTAAGCAGTCTTAGGTGCTGACTCTCAGATGGCTCAGCTGAATGACAAGAGAGAGAGAGCATTCATTCATGTGTCCAAATGCATATGCTTCCTGTTGCACCCAAGTCTACCCCCTATCTCCACCCCCAAAGGTTCTGCTTTGTCCCAGGTCCCTGAGAAGGTGTGATGCCTTTGAGAGGGGTGGTCATGCTGAGAGTTTAACCCCGGGATCTTAAAAAGAAGGGTTGTGGTATCTGAAGGACGTCTGTCAAGCAGGCCTGCCCACATGTTATTTCCTAGCTGGCTTTGCTGAAGGCTTTGGGAGGCACCAGTGGGAATCCTGCTAGCCAGAGGTGGTTGCAAACATCTGCCTCGCTCACCTCCTGCACTGTCTGGAATGCACCTCTCGATTCCCACATGAAGGCATCCATTCATGTTCCCACCCATGTATTCATTCCACTGAGACAGCAAGTGCCCCAGCCAGTGGCCCCTGAGTGGAATCGGGCCCCTGCTGCCCCGACGTGCATTCAAGGAGGACTGTGACTCATGGGATTTCCCATGGGGAGTCTTTTGAAAGAGATTGTCAGGCCTTTCTTCTGAGGTACTCTGGTTAGACGGGACCCTCCAACCTTCACAGTCAGCAGTAAGATGCGTTAACTGTTTGCCTGACATACACCCCCCCCTTCCCCTGGAAGATAGAGATTGGGGGATCACTGGCTTCGATGCCGATTTCTTCACTGGCTTCTCGGGGATCTGGGGGAGCTTTTGGAATTACAAGGGTGAGCCAGCTCAGAGCTTTCAGCAGATTCTCCAAGGGCCACGTGACCCAGAAAGGTTAAGAACCATTGATGGAGAGGTCCATCAACTTACCTTAAATGATTTCACCTTTGGGGACACAGCGAGTTAGTGGAGAGGTGCCAAGAGAAGTTCTAGCATTCTGGATCCAGCTGTCTTAAACGATGAGGTGGCACCCACTGGGGACTCTGTCCGTGTCCCCAACATCTCTGAGCACCTAGTAGCCCATGCGCTAGACCCAGAGGATGCCCAGGCATCGAGGGAGCAGAGCTGGACCTCCAGCCTACCCCCCGGCCTCTCCGCAAGGCCCTGAACTGCCCACTGTTAGCAGAACTTCAGGAGGCCCTCCTGGTCCGGTGGCGTGAGAGAGGTGGAAGGGGGAGAGCACGGATGTGATAAATGCAGGCGTCTGGGTCCTGAAACCCTCAACCAGATGGGATGGACACACTGACTGCAACAATGGGCTCCAGCAGTGCGAGGCAGGTGCAGGATGGGGTGGGTCACTGTGTTCGGAACCAGCTCCGGGGCTCCTAACACCAACATACTGGATGAGGTGTCGATGGGACGGGAGAGCTAAATTTGACTGACCAGCCACAAACGTCAGATTAGGTCAACCCTGGGCTAGGAGCTTCCAGTTTCTGAGTCCAACTCACCACTTTGACCATGGCCTCCACTGCCCTGAGATGTGACTGCACGGGCTTCGGACTTCATTTTTCTACAGCCCTACACACAGGGTGCTCTCGCTCCCTGCCTGCGGGCCTTTTCCTGACCTCCCCCTGGCCCTTGTGGAAAACAGCAGCTTTTCCTACTACCGCCACACCCCTCCCTTCTCCTTTCCCCGCTTGGCTTTCCTGAACAGACGCATCACCCTCTGACATCGACCCACCACCTGTGTATGACTCCCGGAGGCAGGGTCTGGACTAGCGTCTGGCCCTCAGGAAATGCTCGGGGAAGAGCTGCGCGTGATTTAAGGAGTGGATTCGGACCAGGCCTTAGGCCCGTCACTCTCGTGTGCTGTCATTGGTGTACCCCCATCATCGCTCTGCTGGGCAGACTGGGTTCTCCTTTTCCACAGATGAGAACTAGTGACTCATGGCAGCTGACACCGCCTCCTGTTCCCCAGACATTGCTAGAAGGCTTCCATTCAACCTCCCCCAAAGTGTGAGCCAGCAAGAGGCAGGGCTTGTGTGTGGATCCAGTCGGTGTTAAAAGTACACAGCAAATGCCCACAGTTTGGCTTTTGAGAGGTCCCTGGGCCACCCCTTCCCCACCACAATGCATCCTGCACAGCAGTCGGAGCACATGTACACAGAGATTTCTCACCAGAAAAATCACCCAGAGCCCCAACATAAGTCCAGAAAGCTGAGAGTTGAGGTAGCTTCCACACACCTGCGACAGCTTGCTTCTGAGCAGTTCCACGGTGGCCATGCTCTATGGCACGCCAGCCTGAGGGGTATTGAGAGGGTGGGAGGTCAAGCAGGCAGGCCCCAGGCTCCTTGAGGGAAGAGAAAACCAAACTTACTGCCATCGAATTGGTGCTGATGCCCACTGGCCCGATAGGGCAGGGTAGAACTGCTTCTGCGTGTTTCGGAGACGGTCACGCTTCCTGGAAGTACAAAACCCCATCTTTCTCCATGGAGCAGCTGGTGGCTTTAAACTGCTGGCCTTGCTGTGGGCAGCCCAGTGTGTGACCACGAAGCCACCCGGACGCTATCAGCTCCCCGAGGTGCCCTGTGCTGATTATGGAGGTTCCAGAGATGAGCACCCCACAATGAAGGCCTTCAGAGAACTTGCTGGCATGACTGTCGTTTGCATCCAGACAGCGCTGTCTGGCAGTGACCTCAGTGCACAGAACGCGGCATGGTCTGGTGGGCCCAGCGCTGCATAAGCCTTCTGACTGTTATGTGTTGGCATCCGCCCCTGTGGCTGCTATGCCGGTCCCTCTCACTGCGGGCTCCCCTTGCCTCCCCTGGCATGTGACATACATGTTGCCCTTCTCCAGTGATCGCCCCCCCTGCATGATGACACATCCGAAGTGAGTGAATCGATGAGTCTGTGATCCACAGAGTGAGCTTTAGCAAGCCATCGCCAGAACTTTCTTTCCACTCGGTTAGCCAGGCAACGGCACCCTCCCTGGGTGTTTTTGACATGCTGGTGGTCTGTCTTCCAGCATCATGGCAACATGAAGCCACCATAGTAGTTGACACTGACAGAGAGGTGGCGGGAAGGGAGCTTAGGATCCAGCCAAAGCAGCAGATGGGAAAGAATAGGAGTCGAAGTCTATGTAGGTATTCGATCTCGTGTTTGGTTCTAGCAGGAAGATGTGGACATGCAAGGCAGGGAGTGTTGCACTCACGTTGGGGACTGTGCTGCTGGGCACAAGACTATGGTCATGTGTCCCTCTTGTGAGTTCTCAGGAGGCCACATGGGTCTAGAATACGGGGTGGACAACTGTCCATCCAGGGACTGTGCTATGAGCCAGTCCTTTCCCTGAAAGATCCTATAGCCCCATGAAGCGAACAGACAAGTCAGCAAAGACAAGATTTGTACATGCCCCACTCTCACTCCACCCACCTCACCGCACCCACTCCTACAACTTGCTCTCTGAGGATGGAAGTTGAGATGAAGGGCCTGAGAAGCTATGTTCTCTGTGGCGGGCTGAGCCAAGTGCTTTAGACCTGGGCCCTTCTGGATCCCTGGGCTTTGTCCACAACCCCACTAGGATCACAATCCCAGCAGGAACTCCAGTTATAGGAAGTGGGATCTGTCACCATCCAACATAGCCATCTGACTTGTCACCTTCTTCTGGCGGGCAGAGAGCCAGGTGCCTGTTCTATGGATGGGACATCGGAGGCTCAGAGACCTAGGACTTCCCTCTCCAGAAGTGTCAGAACCAGGACAAGGTGCTAGGCAGCCGGGAGAGAGGTCGTATGATCCTGCAGCTGGTCCAGCAAGGGCAGGTACCTGGCCACGGAATAGCCGGAGAGGGTCCAGTCCTGGTGGGATTACACTTGGACTCAAGCCAGACCAGACCAGGTTGAAGTCCAGTTGTTAGCTGTGTGACACGGACAAGTCAGCTCGCCCCGCTGCACTTTGCATTTCTCCCCAGCAAATGAGGAGCATGCTGTCTGCGCGCCGTGGCGTTGTTGTGAGAGCTAAATGAGATGGTCAATCGATGGAGCCACGTTCGTGATGACAAGAGACAGCGTTTATTAAGTGCTTGGTTGCTGGCAGACCGTACAGGAGGTGGTCCTGGCAAAGAATACCGAAAGTACCCAGTACCCTATTCTGCCAAAAGGACCAACATATCTGTCTGGGAGGAAGTACAGCCACAAGGCTCGTTGGAAGCAAGGATGGTGAGACTTCATCCCACATACTTTGGACACCTTGTCAGGAGAGACCAAAAGGAAAAATAAAAAAACCTCACTGCCTTCCAGTCGATGTTGGACTCCTGGCAACCCTATGGGACAAGGCAGAACTGCCCGGTGGGTTTCCAAGACTGTTAACTAGTTACAGGAACAGAAAGTGTCGTCTTTCACCCGGGGAGTGTTTGGTGGTTTTGAACTGCTGACCTTGCAGTTAGTAGGCCAAATCACTCCCCTGTCAGCTCTTAGAGAAGGATATCATACTTGGTAGAGAAGCAGCAAAAAAAAAAAAAAAAATAGAGGAAGCCCTTCAATGAGATGGGATTGACAGGGAGGCTGCCATTGTGAAGCTGGGCACAGGGCCGGGCAGTGTTTCATTCTGTTGTGCAAGGGTCACGATGAATAGGAAGAGATTCCATGGAACCCAACAACAACAACAATCTCCTTAAAGCCTCCAAGAAATCCCTGGAGCAGATCCAGGGACACCTGTGAGAGACAGAACATGGTGGGGCTGCTTTGATTTTCAAAATCTCAAAAACTGTCCCCCCTGGGTGGGCAGACTTCCACCCTCCAAAGGCCTCTTGCTTCACAGGCGTTGCTGTACTATCATCTCACGTCCCAGATGAAGGAACCTGAGTTCAGGGGGTGCCCACAGGCAGAAATGGAGGGAAGCTGAAGACGGACTCCAAAGCCTCGCCTCTCAGTCCAGCTCGTCTCTTCATTTGTGAACCTTTGGCCCATGGGCTTGGCCTCTGGCCAAGTCTACAGAGGTGGCCCTTGACCCCCGCCGGCTGAAAGAACCATGGGGGCTGAACACCGAGGGGTCCCAGGAGACCAGAGTCAGCAGCTGTGGCCTTGGACAGGAAGGGCTGGAAGGTCACCCGCAGCGGGGAGAGCCTCACGGCCAAGGTGGTTGGTGGCTTTGCACTGACCAAGTGGTGACCTGGAATCCAGCAGGTTGGGCTTTCCTTTCCACTTCCTTCCTGCGGCCGATGCCTTGCCCCGTCACCTCCCGGAAGTCGGGGTGATGAAGGGGAGAGGAGGAGCCCCGGGTCTTCCCACACCCTGGCCCCAGCTTACCTTGTGACCTTCGCTCAGTCACTTCCCCTTTCCAGGACTGGGCTCCACAGCTGTGAAGCCAGAGGACTGCCCAGGGCACCGAGGTCAGGCAGAAAGCTTTTGCAGAGGCCAGAGCTTCCTGGAAGACCATCTAAGGCAAATGATCACTTGGCCGGTCACCAGGGAAGGGTTACAGAATCAGCCAGGCTCCGTAGCAACACTCCTGACGTCCTCCACCACGGGCTGAGTCTTTACATGGATCCTGAGTCTTTACACAGGTTGAGAGGTGGTGGCCCTGGGAAGGGAGAGAGGGGAAAATCCTCAAGCACCTGGCCTGGTGATGACTGTGGGACAACCTCAGAGCCCTGAGTCTTTTCTTCCCACCTTCAGCGATGGCCACAGACACGGAACTCCATCCCCTGCCCAGCTTCCTTCCATTTGTCTTGTGAACTTTTTCCCGAGCCCTGGACTCTGACACTGTACTTCAAGTAGAGTAGATGCCTTGGTTCTTCCACCGTGGTGCAGGAACAGTCTTTTGGGCAAGGCTCCAGCCAAGGTGGGCCTTCTTTCGGCTTCTCATAGTGACCATGCCCAGCCCTGGACGGTGTAGAAATTATTTGATTCCCAACTCATGCCTGATTTTGCTGCAGCAAGTTCCACACCTTTGTGTCAGACACATTCCTGCTATTGTGGTGGTGGTTCGTTGCCATGGAACTGGCCTTGACTCTCCAAGGTCTAATGGATAATACCTTGAAATACTACCCTCTCCCCGACCATCCTCGTGGCCATGGCTGTATTGACATCCCGAGAGTTGTGACTCTTGCAGTAATCCACTTCAAGTCTGGTTTCTCTCCATTGAACAGACTTTCTAGTGTAGCAAGCGTGCATCTCTCCCGGTCAGGTGGCAGAGTTTCACCACCCTCGCCCCCAAGAAGCCATTCCAGCTGCATTTCTTGTACGGCTGGTTTCTTTGTTCTTTCAGACTCCAAAGCCTATCTCTAATGGCACTGCCTATAGGTACTCATACTCTCAAGTCAACGGGCTCTCATGTCCATCATGGTCGAGTGTTCCCAGCTCTAAGCAGCAAGGATGTGTGTGGCTTAGAGACGTTCTGGGGCACCCCTGGGGAGTTTGTGCCAGAGTCTAGCAGTCGGTAGGCTGGTTGTCAGGGCAGCTGTGCCTTCTCACACTCTGGGGGTGGAGACACTGCAGGAGATGCAGGCTGCAGGCACAGGGACTCCAGATACACAGCTGTCCACCTACAAGATGGGGGGCAGGTATTTTAACAGGTCTCTTCAGGGGTCCCCACCGACTGCTTCACCTCAACAGGCAGACTCCCACCCGTGTTCGGGGACCCAGCCTCCCTCCTTGGCCTGGTAGTTTCCCACTTGGCTGTACCCGTGGATGTGTCTGTCTTTGTGCCTTTCTCTTTGCCTCAACCACCACTTCCTCTCCCCTCCCACCTGTGTCTTTGTTCTCAGACAGTCTCAGTCAAGGCCCAGGGTGGCTGTCCCTTCCTGCCAGGTGTCCTCCTGGACCTCTCCCCCACCCCCCCGGCACACCCACCCCCTGGGCTGAAGACTGCCCCTTCCTTCTCAGGGTTCTTGGCAGGTCCTCAGCTTTCTACAACTCTCTCTACAATTCCTCAAGCACTAGGACTGTTCCTTGGTGGAATTGGTGTCCCCATCCATGTCTCCTGGGAGGGACAGACACACGTTCCTCAGAACCTCTTCCGGAGACTCTGGAGGCTGCATACTATGGAGAGAGAGGCCTGCCGGAGGCTAGGCAGAGTCCCTGGCTTCGCCATTGCCGTGTGTGCACCTGTCTCCTGCTGAACGCCCCTATCCCTCCAGACACCGGGTCACGTCTCGGGTCTCTCTACAGCTGGCTTTTTTGTGGCGATGCAGAGACATCTGCAAGCCAACTTTCTGCAGAGCTCCCAGACACAGCCACCAATGGGAGCCTTCGTACGGGCCTATTGCACCATCACCTCTCAGGGCCCACCCCGGGTCCAGCCAAGTCAAGTGCCAGCATGTGAGGGGAGGAATCAGCCTTAGCCCCTACACACTGCCCTAACCTAGTTAGGGATACAGACGTGAGGCCAAGTAGCAAATGAACAGTTTTGTTGGACCCCAGTGGAGGGGCCCTAAGCCAACCATAGGAGTAGTCAACTATGTCTCTCTGGTAGGAGTGCCAGAAAGAACCAGTGCTGTTTAATTTGCACCAAAGACACAGCCCGTGAGCCATTGGACCTAGCCAGGGACATGCACCGAAGGGGGGACTCTGAAGCCGTAGGGTGTCCAGCCAGGTCGCTGGTGTGTCTGTTTGTGAGCGATGCCACAGAGGTGCCTAAAGGCAGGGGTTTGGGGGGCTGGAGCTGGTACGGCTATCTCCTCAGGACCCTCGGAGAAGGACTCTCCAAGTGAAGGCAGGCTGGGGGCTGCTGGAGTCCCCAACGGCATTCGTGTCCCCAGAGGGTGACATGGGGCACATTTGTGAAGGCACCGGGCTGTGTGAAAACACAGGCCCGGGAAAGCCAGGTCCTTTGCAGGGTGAGGACCCACAGGGACAGCCAGCCCAGCCCAGGTTCCAGTGCCCTGCTGGCCTAGAGGATGTGTGTTGGGTGCAGCCTGGCCCAGGGAGAAGGCAGAGTGAGGGCATCTTGTGGAAGGCAAGTGGGTGCTGGGGGTGGGGCTGCAGGCAGCCAGGACCTGGGTCGAGTAGAGTCATCCTCCCGCCAGTGGGCTGAGCACTTTCAGGGGCAGCTTGTGGGGGAGGGAGCATGTCCCATCTTACTCAGTGTGTCAAACACACACCCCCGGGTCCCCCAGAAGCATCTCTTGAAACCCACTGAGAAAGCACGCGGGCCAGTCCCCACTCAGGCTTTGGACATCAGCTTCCACATCTGCAAAGTGGGAATTGTGAGTCTTTCCCGTAGGGTTCTTATTGTGAGGGTGTGAAAGGGGCTGTATGTTGCCGGGGTCTTGGTGCACACACACACACACACACACACACACACACAGGATATGATTTACAGCAGCCTGGGAGGGGTGGCGACTGAGCAGACGTGTTGCCTTGGGTTTCGGAGGCTGTACATGGTAAGGGAGCCAGCTGCCTCATCTTTCTCCCACTGAGCAGTTGATGGCTTTGAACCACTGGCATCCCGGCACCCATCCACAGCATCCCTCCATACTCCACAGGTGAAATCATGTCCAGCACAAGCTTCATCTGGGAGGGAGCGTGTCCTGCTTCGTGGGCACGCGATGTGCTGCTTTGCAAAGATACAGGGTGCTCAACAGTGGGACAGCCTGAAACGCACCCGGTGGCAGAGAGTGACCCTTCTAGAAGTGTGTGCTGTTCCGTGGCTACCCGGCTGGACAGAGACAGCCCTTCAGGGGGGTCGAAGGAGGATCAGGCCCACATTCAGGTCTGGGTCTATATTAAAGTAACCAGATGTCCTGCTTTGGGCAGGACAGTTCCGTTCTGACCTTAAACAATTTTCCCAACTCCAGTGGCATTTTTAAAAAGTCCCAGTTTTTGGAAAGAATGCATGGCAAGCTAGGCAATGGCAGGAGAACGGGAAGGGAATATACCTCTTCTCACACATACTCTCCCCCCCCCCCATCAATCAATGGTGTCCCACTTTACCACTGTTAAAATCTGGTCACTGTAGTCTATGGGGTAAGCCAGGCTGAGCTGGACTCAGGGGTCAGGTGGCCCACTAACTGTATTTTCAAGTAGAGCCCAGTGGCCCTCTCCCTCTCCCTTGTTGGTCCCTCAGGGACACTGTGCAAGAGTTAGCATTTGGAAAGAAGAGAATGAGCATGTGAGGCCACAGCTGGAGGGAGCCCTTTGTCCCCATGGACATGCTCTTGGCACGGATGCCGGCTAGGAGCCTTGCTGGCTTGGTCCCCAGTCTGGGCTGCAAAGAAATGACAGTATCACTACCTTGACTGGCCGGGGCTGTGTAGACAGCTCAGGGGACTGGTGTGTCCTTTTGACATGCCAGGCTCTCTTAGAAGGGGGCTCGCGGATCCTGGCTAGTCTACTCTGGACCCTACTCCAGAGCAGGGTCCGGACTTGGCTGCTCTGGCTTCAACCACGAACAGAGAAGCTAGGCGAGCCGCTTGTTGCCTCAGACGGGCATCAGGTCTGGGCAAAGTGAGCTGGCACTGAAATTCTGCTTGAATCACCTGACTCGTCTAAAGCCAGGCCCTGGGAGAGACACCCTGTCCCCGAAAGGTGCTATAATACCATGCAAGTGAGCAGAATCAAGCCCAGGCCCGGGGTTCGGTACCATCGAGTCGACCCCCGCGTACCACAGAACGGAACACTGGCCAGTCCTGTACCACCCTCATCATGATTCTGATGCTTGAACTCATTGTTGCAGCCTCTGTGTCAATGCACATTGTCAAGGGGCTTCCTTTTTGTCCCTGCCCCTATACTTTGCCCAACATTTTGCTCTTCTCCAAGGACTTGTCTCTCCCGATGACAGTTATACAGACATGAAGCTGAGGCCAAACAAATGAATTCTAGCCCAGGTTGGAATCAGATAGCTCCGTTCTCCCAGGCCTACAGAGAGTGACCTCGGTTAAGGGCGGGACTGAGGGGAGTGTGGGAGACTGGCACAGGCCACTCCATGGCAGGGAAGCCGCCCTCAGCATCGGTGACTCAGTGGTTTGTGGGTGTGTCTATTCCCAGGATAAGGAGGGACCTCCAGGTCCTGCTCCCAGCCTCATGTGTGCACCCAAGCTCAGAACTGCTGGGAGAGGGTGGAGAGAGGCCAGGATCGTCCAGTGCAGACACAAACAAAAGAGTTCCCAGCCACAGCTCAGTGGGTGGGGACTGCCCTAAAGTGACCAGATTTTAAGTGGGGCACCATTGCCTGGGGTTTTAATCAAAATTCTTGATTAAAAATTTGGTCTATATGGAGCCACAAAAATTTTCATAGAATGCAAAAATAGTATTGTAGCATATTTATTTTAATTTTAAATGCTGCAGGACGTTGTTAAATTGTTAAAAAGTGGGACGTCTGGTCACTTTACGTAGTTTCAAAGTGGCATCATGAGGTGGGTGCTGGACTTGAACTCAAGTCCAGACTCTGCCTCACGTTGCTCTGCAACCTCAGACACAGACAGTTCCCTCCCCCACAAGACAGGAACCTGAAATCTCATCTCATGGGAACTCTGGGATTCCCCCAGACCTGAACTTCATTCATAAGCTGCGGGAGTGTGACCTTGGGGAGATGAAAACAATTGGCAGAGAGAACTCATCTGCCCATCTCCAAAAGTCCAAGTGCGAGGTGAGGGGCACAGACCCAGGGCCCCATGGTCCAGCTTCTCCCTGTGATTCCATCCAACAAACTTCGCCTTGAGTCTCACCCGCCCTGCTCTTTGCTGCTTCTCAGTCTTGATTGCCAGACTCTGATCCCACAGACCCACCTGCTCCCTAAAAGACAGGCCATGGTGGTAAGGAGTCTGAGGCTCCCATCTCTCCCTGCTTCTTTGAGACCCAGTATGGCCTCTTGACTGGAAGGCTGTTGTTATTATGCAAGGATACTCAAACCCTGGGCATGTGAAGCCTTGTCATCCCTGGGGACAAGGCCTCCAGTGGATGGGGCACTGGTCATAGTGACAGTCACGGTAACCAAAAGTCATAATCTAGTTGGGTCCCATGTGGATGGGTTCTCTCTCAAGAGGCTGCTGTAGGATCGGAGCCCCCGTGAAGAGACAAGTGACTGGAAAGGACAAGAGGCCCGCCCCTGCAAAGAGGAACTAGATGTGGATGCTTCTTTAGGCCCACAGGAATTCTGAATCTCTGGCCCAGAGCAGCGTGGCTAATTACAGTCCCCACCCACCAGCCCTCCCCGGTGGGTGGGAATGAAGCTCCTAACAGACTGCTGGTCTTTGGTCGAGACTCGCTAAGGAGGACAAGGTTGAGCTGGGGAGCAGAGAGGCCCTGGGGCCTGGTGTCCAGCTGCCTAATGGATTGTCGCAATCAGACCCTGGATGTAGAGTCTGGGCAGACCCAGCCCCTCTGTGAAGTGAATGGAGCCTTTGGGTCCCAATGGCTCAGGAGTGCAGCCGATGCAGATGCCTGCCAGGAAGAGGCTGTGGGGATTTCAGAGAGTAAACAGCAGAGGGGAATCGCCTTGCAAACCACACTTGATGGAAATCTCCCCCACAGCCACAATGCAATGGAAGCAAAATATTTATTCGGGGCAGCAGTTTGCAAAATTCCTCTTTGGGAGACAACATGAATGATCCAGCTTTCCAGACAGCTCTGCACAGAGGGGGCATACCCTGCCCTCCTCCCCCAGGAAAGTCAGCAGCCCGTTACATGGGACTCAGGGTCAAATTCCACCTCTACAGAGTGTCGGCTCATCCTTTCAACATGTTTCGGGAGGCTGGAAGCAGCTTACGTCCAACTGGATGCCATCAGCAGGCTTCTTGCTTTAGTGATCTCTCTATCACCCGTCCACCAAAGTGGCTCTGCTCGTGGGCTCACTGGAAAAGCTGGCCCAGCCAGTCATCCACATTCACTGGAGACTCAGTCGCCATTTGGCCAATGCCTGCTGTTAACCAGTTTTTGAGCCTGCGTTTGGGAGGTAGTCATGCATTCCTCCCCTCCTTGAGGCATTTGTTGTGGCTCATTGCCCTCATGGCCACTCCAGGTACAGCACAGCAGAGTGTTGCCTCGTCCTGAACCCTCATCACAGTTGAAGTGTTCAATCCCGTCGTTGGAGCCCCTGGGAATCCTGAGTGCCTTCCCTCCGACAATGTGCTTAGAATGTGTTTGGTTTTCATAAGCTGAATCTTAGGAGGTTTTGCGGCCCCTCTTCCTAGTCTAGAAGTGCCACTGAAGCTTGCCCACCACGAATGACCTGCTGTTATGTGAAAGACCAGTGGCATGGCTTCCCACATCGCAGAAACGTGAAAGCCACCCCAGAACAGCAGACAGACAGGCAGGTGGTGTCATTTACCGATAGCCAACATTGATTCTTAGAAAGAAGGCATATGGGCACATAAACTCTCTTTCTAGGAAGACTTTTTAAATCTATCCATTAAGATTCTCCCGGTCCGAAATTGTGCCGGGCTCATTCACTTGTCTCACCTCATCATGTACAGAGGAGGAAAGGTAATCCCGGAGAAAGCAAGGAACCAGCTCGGCATCGCACAGCTGTCTGAAGTGGCAGCTGAGCCAACCTTTGCGCTCAGGTGGTTGAAGTTCCCTGTCTTCTATCTCTCACACCGTTACACTCTCGCCTTCCTCCCAGTCTTGTCCTGGGGATCAGCCAAGACAATCCACAGGCACTGCACTGGAGCAATGCGCTTCTCTCAATGCCTACTCATTCTATTCCTGCTGTCCATCCAGAGGTCACTGCTTTAGTATGGTGGGGGGATTTTGGAGCCTGGCTATACAGGCAGGCTGGGTTCAGAGAGGAGGAATGAAAGCTGAATGCCAACCTAAGAAAGGAGAAGGCTGGGGAGAAGAGAGAGTCTATGTATTGCGTCGTCATCTTGTGATGGGTAGAGATGGGTGACTGGGATCAAAGGATGGCCAGACCTCGGGCGTGGCTACATCTAGGAGTGATATGATGTCATCAATTCATCAGATTCTTCTTTAGTCCATACTTAACACCTGCTCTCCGTTTTACATTGACCTCAGCCTCACCTGTTGCCTTGGTCATCTTCTTCTACCCACCATGGCCAAGTAGAAGGGACATGGTCTTCTGCTAACTCCTGGCTTAAATCCTCCACCCCCTGACAGTCAGCCCAGGTAGAAGAGTAACCTTTCATCCCAGTTGTTACAGTGTGAAGAACCTCAGGGAAGTGTTCAGATTGGCCTAACTTGGGTCACACGATCACTCCTAGATTGATAAGCCATTGGTAGGCTGCCCATTCCTCTGGATAGGGTGGTATGAGTGGGGTTGGGGAGGACAATTCCCCTGAGAAACTCTTATAAGAAACAAAAGAAGAGAACTCCCTGGACAGATGAAAAGCATTGCTGCCCATGCCCCTGAGCCCGGGTGAAAGAATGGAGCTGATGACAAGGTGATATGAAAGAGTAGGTCCTTTAATCTTGATCATCCCTTCAGCTATGTAAATGAAGCAACTGAGATTCAGAAGTGTTGTGTAACTTTGTCACTCTCTCATGATGAATCTCTGAGAGGCTAAAGTCAGAGTCTCCTGGTCTACCTCCCCCTGCTTGGGAAGGAAGTCATGGTCACAGTGACCTACCCAGTATCTCTGACCTCATCACAGGCTCTCAGAGAAGGCTAGGAAAAGCTTGATAAAGTACGTCATTAGATGTTACCTGCCCATAGGCAGTTCCCTACTTGTCCCAAGTTCCCAGGGCTCTCTGTGTCACTTCAGCCCAATGACATGACCTATGTCTGAGCTGATCCACATGGGGAGAGCCCATGTGAGCTCCCTCAGTCAGCAGCGGAACCCAAGACCTCAACTGTCCCCATTTGACCCTCCACTAGGACTCCGTGAGTGACAGGGACTGGCACAAACAATCAACACACTTAGCTGCTAAGGGAAAGATTGGCAGTTTGAGCCCACCAAGAAGTATCAAGTAAGAAAGGCCTAAAAGATCCACTTTTGAAAAAGCCACCATTAAAATCCATGTAGGCTATGCTCCTACCTGAGAGGAGGGTGGGGAGGGGCTACCACGAAGTGAAATTGATTCACCAACGACTAGTTTTAAGCGTGATTGAGAGCTGAGTCTGAAATACAGCCAATAAAAACAAAGTGGAATCTCAACTCACAGTGACCCTCTGGCACAAGATAGAACTCCCCTTGTGGGTCTCTTTACAGGAGGAGCAGGCCTCTTCTTTCTTCTGTGGATCAGCGAATGGTTTCGAACTGTTGACCTTTGGGTTAGCAGCCCAACTTGTAGCCACTATGCTACCAGTCCTAAAGCAGGCACAGAGACTCCAGGGCTAAATAGTGCATGCTCCCTGCCTGAGCTATTACTGTAGGAGGCTAGGGGGATTTAGAGGAGAGCAAAGCATACACACCTCCCCACTGTGGGAGATAGTGCCACGAGGAGAACTGGGCATTAGAGTCGCACACTAGAAACCCGTTACTGATGAGCCCTGAAGGGAAAAATACATCATGTCTTGAGAGTGGCTATTGGAGAGCCTGGATTCGTGGGGGTAGGGGAAGTCAGGGAGGCCTTCCCTATGGAGGGGGCAAGTAAGATGAAAGTGAAGGTTGGAGGCTGAGCCCCGGTGGCGGAGTGGTTGTGCGCGGGACTGCGGCCCACTGGCATGGAGGATCGATTCCAGCAGCGGCTCCACAGGAGCAAAGGCTGGGCCTCCTACTTCCACCACCAGAGAGCAGTGATGCCCCTCCCCCCAAAAAACCAAGCAAACAAAAATAAAAACAAAACAAAAACGAAAGTGAAGGTTGGAAAGAAGTCCACTGGGGAAGGAGGAGAATTCCAAAGTACCCAGCCTGTGCAAAGGCCTGGAAGCAACAGAAATAGAAAGAAGAAGACTCCAGTGACTCAAGTGGAGTGAGGAGAGAGGAGGCAGGAGCCATGGGCAATGCCTTTGGAGCCCATGGAAAGGAATTTCATCTTTGCCTTAGGAAACCACTGATGGGATTCCAGTGGGGTATGGGGCCCTTGGTGTAAGCAGCAGGCAATAACACTGGTGAGGGACAGCGATGTCTTTGGGAGGATGGGTCATGCCACTCATAACGACCCTTCTAGGCAATGTCAGTATCTCACGGGCTTGAAGATTGTGCACGGGGAATGAAGACAGTGTTGGGAGGAGGGCCGTGTCCTTGTGCCCCAGTCCGTGTGCATTCAAGATGAGCCACTCCCCAGGCTTTTGACCTGTGAGTGTACCTCAAGAGTCCTGAAACCATCTGTGTAGTGGGCAGTTTCCCCACTGTCTTCACCCACGGATCCGTCTTTTCGTGAGGGCTGAAGGCAAAGACAGAGGTGGTTGAGTGGAAACATCCATGAGTCTGATCCTGTATAACAGGGTGGGGAACGTCCAGTCTGAGGGCCGTGTATCCAAACCCAAGCTCATTGCCAGCAAGCAGATGCCAACTCATAGCAGGCTGTATCTCAGGGTGGAATTTTCCTTAGGATTCCTGGGATGGGGTTTCGAACTGCTCACCCAACACAGAACCACTACACCACCAGGGCATGTGCTGTTTGCTGGTCTGGATGATTTTGTGTGCACAGTCTGTCTGTCTGTCTATGGCCTACAAAATCAACCATACCAGCTGACGGCACACACCTCACCAGAGAAGCACTTCCAGCCATCACACTCGGGAGGAGATAATTACATGCTTGACCAGTGTGGTCCAATTTTATAAACATCCAAATGGCCCTTAACCCCTGTTGTATGAGGATCCTCACCTGGTGGTCTGAGGCAAGGCAGCCTGGGATGAGACCAGACATCAGGGTGCCTGGCAAGAGATGACTTCTCCTCAGATGTGTAGAGCAGACCAATGGTTAGAGTGGAGATACTGGAAGGGTGGAGGGAAGGGGAGGTAGAGAGACGGAACCAACAGCAAGGATATATACACAAGCTCTTATTTGAAGGATGGGCATCGAAGGAGTGGGTTGGGGAAGAGGTCGGACAGTGTACGATATGACAAAACAATAACAATGTATAAACTATTGAGGGTTGGAGGGGAGGAGAGACTAGGGGAAGAGGGGAAGGAATGGATAAGCCGATACTAGGGGCTAAAGGGAAAAAGGTGGATGATTGGAGAACAATAATAGAAGTGGACATGTGAAAAAAAAAAGAAGTGGACATGTGAGGGTGCTTGACGAGTATGCTTATTTATATGTTGTGAAAAATGATATATGAGCCCCTAATAAAATGATTGAAAAAAAGAAAGAAAGAAAGAAACAGTGAATCCATAAAGCAGTTTTTTAAAAAAAAGAGATGACTTCAAGAAAGTTACCAGCAGGCAAATCTTCAGGGAACTCTTTATGAATGTCCTGGGTACAGGACAGGGAGAACATTCCAGAAGTGAGGGCTAGGCAAGGATTCCCTTGTCCTCTCCATCCCCAATTCCTCAGCCCTCTATCCTTTTGTCCTGACCCTCTGCTGCCTGCCCTTACAGTTCTGTGCCCTGGCAATATTCCAGGCTCTAAATGAGGCCCCCAGGAACTCTGGGCATGCTACAAGAATAGATCCCAGACACCACCAACTCGCTTCACCACATTTGCTTGTGCACCCACTTTGTCTTCAGTGATCGTGTTGGGAAGGTGAACATCATGGAATGCCAGGTTAAGAGAACAAAGTGTTCTTGCATTGAGGGAGTACTTGAGTAGAGGCCCAATGTCCATTTGCTACCTTAATACTAAACCCATAAATAAATGTACATAGATCTATTTCCCCATCGTCATATATACATATATTTACATATACGTGCCTGTACTTAAACCTCTATAAGTGTCCTTTGCCTCCTAGTTCTTTCCTCTATTTACTTTTACTTTCCCCTTGTCCCACTATCTTGCTCAGCCTTCATTTGGGTTTCAGTAATTCTTCTCAGTTACATTGCCCTTGATCAAGCCCAACCAGACCTCCTCCACACTCCTCACCATCAATTTTAGATCACTTGGTGTTCCTTTGTCCCTGGGTTTGCTAACTCCCACTTCTTTTCCCCCATCTTCCCTTCTCCCGTGTCCTCCTGGAACCATCAGTCCAGTTGTTTTTTCCTCCAGTCTCTCTCCTATCTGATCTAGATGGAAATGCAGAGACACATCCCCTTCACTATCATGACCCCAATTCTATCTTACAAATCTGGCTAGACCAGAGCATATACATGGACACAGATAAAAGCTAAACACACAGGGAACCCAGGACAGATAAAACCCCCAGGATCAATATTGAGAGTAGTCATACCAGGAGGGGAAGGGGAAGGTGGGGGTGGAGAAAGGGGGAACCAATCACAATGATCAATATTATAACCCCCCCTCTCTAGGGGATGAACATCAGGAAAATAGGTGAAGAGAGACATTGGTCAGTATAAGACATGAAAAAACAATAATCATTTATAAATTATCAAGGGTGAATGAGGGAAGAAGGGGGGGGGGGAATGAGGAGCTGATACCAAGGGTTCAAGTAGAAAGAAAATCTCTTGAAAACGATGACAGCAAATGTACAAATGTGCTCAACACAATTATGGATTGTGACAAGAGCTGTATGAGCGTCCAATAAAATGGTTTTTAAAAAAGAAGAAGAGTATAGATTGAGCATGGTCAAAGAGAGAGGGAATCAATCCCATTACACAAGAGACCCCCCAGATAAAGACAGCAATGGGGGGGCTCCCCCAAAACAGTGGCACAAGGAAAAGAGGAAAACAAAAGGAGAGGGAACCACGGTTCCTGAGCTTCTCCTTGTCTGAGCCACTGGTTCGTTGAGTGAGCATCTAACAGTGCCAGGCCCTCCACTAGACACCAGAGATGCGACGCCCGTCTGATATTGGGTTGGGCTTCTAATTCCCCTGACAGCTGTCACTCACTCACTCACTCACTCCCCCACCAGCTCAAATCAGACTCATTGTCAGCCCTATATAACAGGCTAGAACTGCCCCTCCAGGGGTGGGGGTGGGCTTCCAAATCTCTAACTTTTTACAGGCGTGGAAAGCCGACTCTTTCTCCTCTGACATAGCTGGTGGTTTTGAACTATTGACCTTGCATGTAACCACTACACCATCCTCTTAGAGCAGCGGTTCTCAATCTTCTCTAATTCTGAGACCCTTTAATATAGTTCCTCATGTTGTGGTGACACCCCCACCATAAGATTATTTTCATTGCTACTTCATCACTGTAAATTTCCTATGGTTATGTTTCGCCATGTATTTTCATCATTCCAAACTCAGCAGAGATAAAGCATAGTGATCAATCACAAAAACAACATGTAATTATGTGTGTTTTTTTTTGGGGGGGGGAGGCATCACTGCTTTGGTGGGAGTAGGAAGCCCCACCTTGCTCCTGGAGAGCTGCTGCTGGATTTGAACCACCAACCCTGTGGGCCGCAGTCCCGCACACAACCACGACGCCACCGGGGCTCAGCCCCAACTTGTAACTATGTATTGTGAAATATTTATTTCTTCTGGCAAATAAACAAAATTTTCACTTGAAGCATAGTGTAGCATGGGTAACAGTCTTCACACATATCTGCATGTGGGCGGACCCACCTGGAGACCGATAGAGGAGTGGTGCCTCAGTTCCTAAGGCCAATGAAAATATTTCCGATGGTCTTAGGCAACCCCTATGAAGGGGTCGTTTGTCCCCCAAAGGGGTCTCCACCCACTGGTTGAGAACCGCTGCCTCAGCTCGTCCAGATTTGGGGAAAGAGCAGCAGTAGAGAGTCAAGCAGACCCGCTCAAACGTGGCTGTGCCGTGCTGGGAGATGCCACTCTGCTCCATTCTCAGGACTGAGGAGGGTCCTGACATGACTCCAGACCCTGTAGCCTTCTGTCCTCACCCCTTTTCTTCCCCCCACCACTGGACCGTCCACTCCTGGTCATCCGATTTTCCCTCAGGCCCATGCCACCAGCGGTGCAGAGTGACAAACAGACTGGCTTTGTCCGTAGTCAGTGAGGCCTCAAGAATATCAGCCAGATAAACTTTCAACAATTGAGGAACCAGCACAATTAAAAAAATTTTTTTGAAGTCTTGGTGTTTAAGAAATTGGAAATGTGCTAATTCTCTTGGTTTGTG
>PVJH01023523.1:0-11793 GCA_004026705.1 Nesogale talazaci | reverse complement strand
CTTGCTCAAGCGTGAAGTCCTTCTCAGAGCCGGGTCCCTCCTGGGGACATGTCCAACGTCTGTGAGCCAAAGCCTCCCCATCCTCTCTTCTAATGAGCATTCTGGCTGTACTTCTTCCAAGGCAGGTTCGGGGAGAACCATGAGGTGAAAATAATAAACAAAAGGAGAATGGCTTTCCTTAAAAATAACGCACCATGGGAGACTGGTTATACATAGGCAGTTGGGCTTTGCCCACATAGACATTAAGCGGTGTCTCCCTCTACTTACCACATTCTGGGAAGCTCATTGTGTCCCCGGCAGTACCCTTCCACCTGGGACCACCCAACTGGCCTGGGAGACCCCAGCCCTTCCTTTGACAGCCCTGTGGTTAGTGCATCAGCCTGCGTTTCTGAGAAGTCCTGCTCAGGCCGGATCCCTGGGTGCCGGCAGAGTCCTGTTGGGTGGAGGAGAGAAGACACAGTTTGGGGAGAGGATAATGGGACAAGGGCCAGCCTGGGAGAAGTTGGATGGATGCTACATCGTACTTTTCAAATAGCTCCATGTCCACAAAGCCGAACGTGTGGTTTGGCCTGACGTAGTTTGCACGCGTTCAAGTCTCTGTGCGTGCGTGTGTGTGTGTGTGTGTGTGTGTGTGTGTGTGTGTGTGTATTCCCAGTACATTTCCTCCTAATTTTTTTTAAAGCATACGTAACAGCAGGGACATTTAATCCATATGGCTCTGATTCCTCAGCACTTAACTCATGTAAAAGTTGTTTTGTAGGCTCTGTTTGCAAGTCCCTTTATATAAGCTCTTAACTCCTTGTTTCTTCAGAGTATCCAGGCTGGGTCTCTGGATGACACCTCCTCCTTGTCCAGGTTCCTCCCTTTCCATCCACACTGGCCAGAGGCCTGGGCTGTCTCTGTTTCAAGCACCAGCTGCTCAGACCTTGATCTCACGGAGAGGGGAGCCCAGGGGGAAAAGAAGAATAGGTAAACTAGGGTCTCTCTGAAGAGGACTGTGAAAAATGTGAGTTCCACGCAGGGCCCGTAGTCACTGGTATGCATCACTGAACATCCATCCAGGCAGCATCCAACCACATCTATGCCCATTGGCCCCAGAAGGTCTGTCACACATCAGCCCCCATGATTTTCTGATCATGGGTAGGATAACTACCTGGAGTCCTCCTTTCTGCCCCTGCAGGAAGGGTTAAACAATAAACACTTCCAAGGACTGTATATATTGCATACGAAGCTCTCAACCCACAGACTAAGGCCGACTTTCCCTTAAGGGAGCCTTCTGGATCCTCCACAGGACTGGGATGGTAGGGGAGGGCACAAGCAGGTCCTGTTGGAGTCTGGAGGCAGCTGCACCAGAGCTGTGCTGGGCACACTGTGAGTGGGAGCTGGGGGTGAGTTGCCCGTGGGAACGGAAGTTAACAGGCAAGGATGGAGCAGTGAGCATGGTGGCCAAGAGAGTGGGCGTTGCGTGGGCCTGATAGACAGAAGTGTGTATCCAGTACTCAGAAGAGAGTCCAGGAGACAAAAAGGTCCTCCCAGCATGGCCTGTGCTTAGTACCTGCCCTGCCCTGCCTGTGCCTGGAATCAGACCAGAGAGACCACAATGGGAGGAGACACAGGAAAGTGGCTCTTCCAGACTGAACAGGCCTGGGCTTCCCTCCTGGAGGCTGCCCACACCTCCTGTCGGAGTGAGCGCCACACAGATGGGCTCACCTGCTCTCTGGCCTGAAGTTCAAGGCTCAGTCTTATTATCCATCCTTTCTTACACTGTCTTCCTCTCCTTCCAGCCTTTCTCAAACACCCTTTGCTCTTTGGGCCGATGTTGTTAAGAATACACACAGCAAACAATGCATCCATCCTGCAGCTTTGAGTGTCTCCACGTACAGCCACGGTCTTCCTACCCTCGCTGGGGGTGGGGGGGGGCGCTGCCCATACTCACCCTCCTTTTCCGAATTGTTCCTCCCCGAGTAACAGTACACCCACAGGCCCCCACGTTTCCTATGAATTCTCTGGGTTGTAGTGCCAATTCGATCCAATTTTGATATCCCTTGAAAGAGCTTACAGTACTTAAGACAGACACTTCGCCTCAGTCAGCTAGACAGTGGCTTGGTTTGAAGTTGTCTTCAGGGGGTAATTACAGTTGCGAGTGTAAAGATGATCTTAGGACAATCGCTTCTGGGGTTTAGCCACCCACCAGAGCTCCAGAGAATCCAGAGTCCATGAGAATCTCATTCTGTGCTGTATCTTCCTCCTTGTGATCAGAATTCTGTTAAGGTGCTTACGTAAGTCAACAGCAGTGTCCGGCAGTGGTAACCGGGTACCACCCAGGTCTTCTGGCCTCGTGACAAAGGAGACAGTTGCTCATGGAGGCCATTGGTTACACTTTCCATCCTCCTCCTCTCCAGGTGTGTAAACACCAATAGCTATGTCTTGGAGAGGGGGTCTGAAAACGTTAAGACTTCGGGGACGATCAATAAACTGGGAGTCAGGACAGAAGCACTAAATGCATGATCTAACACTGAAGTCCCATGAAACCATGACCCCAAACCTCCCAACTAAGGAAACCCAATTCCTGGGATTTGGGGTTGTACACCAGCAGCCTCTTTTAAACTGCTTGTTTTTCAGCTACAATCTTTGCCCTGTTAGAATAGCCTTGCCCGATCTTTTCCACCAATCAATACCTGATTCATCAAAACCCAACTCAAGTTGCCTCCTCTGAGAAGCCCCCTGCCCTTTACACCATTCATCCTGGTCTTAGCAGGGCCCTATGTGGGCAGTGTGTAGGATAGGAAGAGTCTCCCTGTAAGAGAGGTTCCCCCCCACCTCCCTCCACCCCTCACCGGGTCAGAGGCACACGTGGTGCACCCGCTTTGTGAGGAGGCAGACCCAGGACGGCCCCAGAAGGATCGGAGGCTGTTGGGTGTGAGACTGGGGGCGGGTTAGGAGGACATGATCGGCCTCGGGTGGCACGGCTCCTAGAGGGGCCTCCCCAGGGCTAAGCACCCCCACCCCACCCCACCCCACCCCGCCTGCTCAGAGCAGGACGCTGTCAGTGCCTGTGCCCAGAGAACAGGAGTTGTTTCTCCGGCAATTCCAGACGGAGCGAATCCCAGACAGAGCCGCGTCTCCAGGACCGAAGAGCAGATGCTCAATCTAAAATTAGGCTGCTGCCTGTGACTTCATCGAGGCTGCCGGAACGGATCCGCTTCTCGCATCTGTCAGTGTGCAGCCCAGGCAAGACAGGGCCCCGCTCTCCCTGCAGAGAACGAGAGGCAGGCGGTTAAGGGAGGGTGGGGGACAGTCGAGCTGCCAGGCCCCTGAGGGGCTTCCCTGGCCTGCCCTGAATTCACCCTGTCTTCAGTGAGCAAAGAGTCTCAGGGGAGGGAGACCGGGGCCTGGGTCTGCCTGTCTCTGGCTTTGACGCGCTTCCTTCTTGCTCTGCCAGCAGGTGTTTCTGTGATCTATTTCTCGCCCCATCAGTGAGGAGATGAGCGGGTCTGCAGCCCAATGTCAAACTTGGGCAGAACCAGAGCAGGGGCAAGCAGCTAGAAGCGGAGGGGGTGGACCCGGCAGTCTTTGTCTGCTTGTCCTCTGCCCTAGGGTGCCCTTTGCTCTGGGCCTGCTTCCCTGCTGGGCCCCGCTGCTCTCTGGGCAGAGTGGCATCCAGGCCCACACCATAGTCGTCTTCCTTCCCACCTTACGCCTCCCTTCCTACAATGACCCCAGACCCTCCCCGTGGACTGTGCCTGGCTTCCCCCATGGACTGTGCCTACTTCAAGGCCTTGGCCCTGGCCGACTCTTTGCTTGAAAAGACCCTCCCCCACTAGTCGCCTGCCTCCCTTCCTCAGCTCCTGCAAGGCACTACTCAAAGGCCTCCTTCTCAATGAGGTCTGTGCCAACCAGCCTACATACATTGGCACCCCCCATCCCCGCCTCTGCCTCCCCGGTCCCTGCACTCTGTTCTCTCTTATTTCCATAGTATGTGTTGCTATTTTTGTATTGTTTAATTTACTATTTACTGTGCTCTTTGTTGACTGTATTTTCCATCTCAAATGTAAGTTGTGCCCTCCCCACACACAAAAAATAACACACCCCAAAAACCTGAAGTCACTTTTTGAAACTCGGAGTGGCTTCCGAGAGAGAACCAAGGTCATAGATTCTGGTTCAGGGCAACCTTATCACCACCCCCTCCCTACCCCCAACCCCAATTCACTGCCATCAAGTCCATGCCCACTCCATAACCTCGTCTTTCTCCAGAGCTGCAGCTCTGCCCACTGCTCTTTGCCAGGGCATTCCAAACCCTGGGGACAGGTGAGCGTCCCCTGAACCTTCATTGAGAGCAGGCATGGATTCGAGGGGAGCAGAGGCACATGGGCCAGGGGCAGCTGGCTTAGCTCCCCTCAGGTCATGACCTCTGCAAGCCCATCCTTGGAGACAGGGACACTCCTGCCAGGACTGCCATTGTGTCCTCAGGGTATGGGTGTGGCTGTGCCCAACTATGGAACACACAGCCTGGGGAAGCCCTTGACTCATTCCTGATGGGGGGCGGCCCTCCGTGTTTCACAGTAGAACCGAGTGCACTTTCACTGGCTTTTCAGAGCTGGGACCTTTCAGAAGCAAATAACCAGGGCTGCCTTTTATTGTATCTCCAGGTATCTACAATATCCCCTGTGTTTCAGGTAGCGGGAAAGCACTTGGTCCTGGGTGCCAGTGGTGTACTCCCTCAAGACTATGGAGGGCTACCTGCACACACACTAATGTGATCTGTTGAACATAGTGCACACCACTGGCTCTGGACCCTGGACTGGGTCTTAGAGGTTCACAGCAGAGGCACACCAAATGCTACCCCAGCTGGGAGGTGCCCGCCCATCTCAGAGACTTGGTAGAGAAGTGAGAATCCACATAAGAAATGTGGGACCCTTATCTAGAAGTAGGGGCTTCAGGGATTGCCTTAACCCTTCTCCCACCCCCACCCCTGCTCTGCGTTCTTCACCATCCAGTCCAGACCACCAAGCCCACGGGCCTGCCTCCTCTCCTTCCTCTCCTTCCAGCACCCCTGGACCGTCTCAACACCACTCTGCCTGCCCTCACCACTCGCTGCCTTGGCTCCCAAGCTCTCCTGACTCAGTCCTTGATAAGCAGCACCAAGCGGGTGGGGGACAGAGGCGCAGGACACCTTCTGGAATTCTCATCCTCTGGTCAGAGGACTGGGCAGGCAGGATGTTAGCAGAGTCAGAAAATTCAGTGAAAAGTCCTGGGGCAAGACCGTCCTCAGAGGGATTGTTTTAGGCTTGAGGGCAAGTGCCTGGCACCTGTTAAGGGCTTGGAGTTCTGGGATCCATGAGGGGTGCACCTGCACCCCTGGACTGAGAGACAGATAGATGCTGCTCAATTCCAAAGCTAGGGGACTTTTTCCCCTGGGGTCCTGCTGAATAACCTATAGGATGCTCGGCATAGTTTTTTTTTTAATGTAACATAGTATAAAAGAACCACAGATAGATACGTACATACATACATACCATTAAGTCAGTGCTGATTCATGGCAATATTATAGACAATAGAAACATTGTCATCACTGCCAGCAGGTTTGAGTCCATTGTGGCTGTTTTGCCCATCCATCACTGGCCCCTTGACTTCACTGGACACGGTGAAGTCCTCCTCCAGCACGTGAGCTCAACTGATGATGGGGCCAGCTCCCTTGGTTTTCATTGACACGTTTTCAGAAGTAGATCGCCAGGCCTTGATTTCTCATCTCTCTCTGTCTGGAGATGCCACTGAAGCTGATCCACCATGAGAGATGGATCTTTGCTAGTCTTTGAGATATCAGTGGCATAGCTTCCAGGATCGTGGCAACAGCAAACCACCACACTGTGGAAGGAACATCCATGGGGGGAGATGTAAGTCCACTGAGGGTGGAATTTGTTCAAGAAAAGTGAAACACAAAAGGGCATTCATTTCATGGAGACATCATTGGTTGAGTCAAGGAAGTTACTGGGGGAGGTAAGGGGGAGTGTGGGGGAGTTCGTAAGGAAAGGAAGGGTGTTCCAATAGCAGGAACAGCATGATCAGCGACAGCATGGAGTAGGCATGTGACAGTTCTATGTGGGGAATGGTGCACTGTCTTGGCAGAGTGAGGCCTTTCCCTAGACATGATCGCACATGGAAATCCCCAAGGCCGAGAGACAGGTCAAGTCTGGACATGCTCTTTCCCTGCCTTGAGAGGTCAGAAAAGCCACTGGGAGAGGGGAGTCCGAGCAGGGTCGGGGTGAGACCATTTTCAGATGGCTGTGCTGTTATGAGGTGCCATGGTGGATGGTGGGTTACACATTGGGTAGCCACCGAGAGAGCAGTTCGAAACCACCAACCACTATTCAGAGGAAAGATGATGCTTTCCATTTCCATCAGTAATGACAGTCCAGGAACCCACGGAGTAGTTCTACCCTGTCCTATAGGCTATCCATGAGTCAGAATTGATGCAGCGGCAGGAAGTTTGGCTTCAGTTTGCTGTTATTGGATGAAGTATTCTTCAAACCAGCCCCCTACCCCTTCCATAGGATTCTGTCTGTCCCACACCCTCAAGCCCCAGTCACCTTGGCCTTCATGCTCATCAAAGTTCCTCGTCTCAAATGGGCAAGGCCCCTCTGCAACCCAAAAGGCAGCTGTCAGAACACATCATTTGTTCCTCATTTGCCTTCCTTTGGGAATCCCTTCCCAGCCAGGCCCCAGCCCTCAGTGTGGACAGCATCCATCACCGTTGGTTTGAAGGCCATCCCAGAAGTTCCTCCTCCTTGTTCCTTGTCATTCTGGTACTTACTGACCTTGTCTGATTGTTTATGGAGCATGGCCTCCTAATCCACCACCACCACCACCACCACCCTTCCTCACTTTATGGACTAACAGTGAGGATTAAATCGCACCGTCATAAGAGCCCACCAAGAACATGAGTAGAAGGGAGACTTTTCTTGCTGATCACCTACCATATCTGTGTCCTCCCTACGTACAGTTCATTCTCTCCGTCAATTCCACTGCTTCCTTTTCACGGGCCTCCTCCACGCGACTTCCTCCTGACTTCACAGGGCCTGAAACTGAGGTTCGGGGCATTGAAGTGGCTGGAAAGTGTCAGAGTCATGGCCTGAGCTCAGATCAGTCTCAGCCCAAGCCTTCGAAGCTGATGCTCCCCTGCCCCACCTCCCCTTGGCCAGCACAAAGCCATGTGCAGAGTAAATATTTGCTGTTACTGATGAGCTTGCAAGTCAGTCCCTTGGCTTGGGGAAAACCTGTTCTCGCAGCTGCCAAGGGAGGTGGCTTGACTAAGCTTCTGGTTTCCTGGAAATAAGGGCCCTGCCCTCTCCACCTGGAGCCCCCTGGGCCCCGTGGGAGTCCCCAGAAACCCGAGTGAAAAGTCAGAGGGAGGCAGGCCAAAACCTCAGTCCGAAGTGTGGGAAGTAAGGATGCCTGTGTCATTTAGGGAAAAGCAGCAGTGGGCCCGAGGCCAGCTGGCGTCTTGGAGTCGTTGTTTACGGGACGGGATGACTGCACAGGCCGGAGTCCTGCCCTTCAGCCGTCGGACTGCCTGTGGCATCCCCAGTGCTGAGTAAGCCGTGCAGTGTCTAAATGGGAAGTCCCAAGCCGGCACCAAGGAGTCAATTCCAACTCAGGCAGTGCCACAGGACAGGGCAGACCATCTCCACAGGGGTTCCTATGGCGGCTGTCAATCACTACCAGGACCGGTTGTCCCATCTCTTTCTCGTCTGGAGCAGCTGGTGAGTTTGAATTGTGGACCTCTGGGGTGACAGTCAATGCTTAACCCACCGTACCACCAAAACTAAAAGCAAACTTCCTGCCATCGACTTGAGGTCAACTCATAGTATCTCGTGGGAGATACAAGCCACCTTATAGGGTGGCATAGAACTGTTCCTGTGCCTTTCCAAGACAACCTCTTTGCGGGCAGAGAGCCGTCTTGTGATTTTGAACTGCTGATCATGTAGCTAGAAGCCCAACTCATAACCACTATACCACCAGGGATCCTTGAAAGGGTTGATAGATGCCTGAATAAATGATTATGCTCAGTGGAGCAGAGGCAGGACTGGCTGTTCCAAATGTTAGAGGCTCCTGGGGAAGGAGCCACTCGGGGCCCTGAGAAGCCTGCGGAAGGTAAGAGGCCTCCAAGCCCACCTGGCAGGCTGAGCAGAAGCCAAGCCGGCAGCATGAGGAGCCATGTGTGCAAAGTGCCCTCGGCAGCATCAGGAGCAGCACGAGGAGCCCTTGGGTGGGGCCATGGATACGTGCAGAGAGAGGAGGCTGTACAGGTAAACGGAGGGAAACTAGTAGACCTTTAAGATGAAGCAAGGGTTCTGAGCCTCGTCCCCAGCAGAGGACAGAGTGTTGGTAAAACAGAGAGGAAGGCCTTCACCGGGATGGTTTGATTTCAGGGCTGCCCCAGGGGGCGATGTTTCAGAGGATGGCGGAAGACCAGGTAGCATCCCGTTCTGTTGGACAGAGGGCTGCTCCAAGTCAGAGCTAGCTGGACAACACCTCGCCCCACCCCCCACCTCTCGTTCCTCCTGAGCGGGGGGAGCAGGCAAGGTGGATGCTGGTGGCCTTACCTGGCGCCCCCGGGATGAGGAAGGGATTCTGACACAGGTTTGGGAGGGGGAAGAAAGGTCCCCATTGATGAAGAGCAGCCGTGTGGGAAGGGCTTACCAGATTCTCGTGGGAGATACAAGGGAAGGTCAAAATGTGGAAACAGATGAATAACCATTGCTGTTTCCTGAGTACCTACTCTTGCTGGATAGGTTTTCAAGAGCTGTGACGTTCATGTCGCATCTTCCCAGCAGCCCTGTGAGGGGAGGAGTCAGGGTTCAGTGCCTAGGGTCACACATCAAAGTAAGGGCAGGGCTGGGGTCTGAACCCCAGTTTCGTGAGCCCAAGGCATCAGGTAGGCATCCCGACAATGTCGGCTGGAGCCCCCAGGCTGGGGCCAGAGTTTGAAGCCAAGACCCCTGAGACCACAGGAGGGCATCTCCCTGAAAAGCAGGTGTCTCCTGTCCTCTGTCTCAAGAGAGAAACGGCACGCTGAGTCAGAAGTCAGGTCTGAAGTCCCTGTGTGTCGCAGACATATAGACACACGTTCACACATACAGCTGCACAGGCCATTTGGGTCTGGATAACTGTAGCCAGATGGGGATGGTCAGGCACAAAGAAAGGACTCGTAGTAAGTCAATGCCAGACCCACTCATAAATAACCCAGGACCCATGGTGTGGCTGCTCAGTCCCACCCTGAAGATGCTCCCGAGAACAGTGCCTGGGGACAGTCAGTCTTCCAAAAGTATATCTGCACTTGGGTAGTCAGACACTAGAATCAAAATCCCCAAATGACAGGTCAGCTGCCAGACCTGCTGCTGCTTCAGCCTTCTTCAGTCTATGAAGTCTCTACAGGGTAATGCTGGCTCTATAGCAGAATCAAGCAGTGTGTGTGTGTGTGTGTGTGTGTGTGTGTGTGTGTGTGTGTGTGAACTCCATGGAAACAAGTGTCCCTCATTCCAGCCAGAGACACCTGGACCTCAGGCTTCCAAATTGTGATTCTGGAAGTAGAGTGCCTTGATGGCTCCCTTCTCTACTCCCCCACCCCCCAGCTTGGGTGTTCGCCCTGGGCCTGCCCCAGCGTGGCAAACAGCAGTTAGCCCATCCCATGAGGATGCCTGTCCACCTGCCAGGCTTGCCTTCCTGTGGTGGAATTTCTTCAATGCAGGTCTGAGGGAGGGTTGGGTGTTCATGACACAAGGAAGATGTCTGATTCATGTACAATCAATGAAGGAATGTGGGGAGGTCCCTGGGGAATTTCTCAAATCCTGACTGAGCTTGATGATGGGATGGAATGAATAGGAAGAAGTTGGCACCTGGTGCTACCTGTCTTATAAGCTGGGGCCTATTTGTCTATAGGGTGGGAAGGTGGCAGGGGGTGGTTATGTCATGGAGTTGACACTTAAGTCCAATCTGGAAATGGGGCTTCTTTCCCCCCACCTTCCTGAGGCACTGAGGCTGGAGTCCTAAAGACGTTCTAATCTCCAGTGGGAACTTGGAGGAGAAAGAGTTTGAGATGAGGGTGGGTGGCTCTGGCTGTGGGAGGGCTTCCAGGCTGATGAGCCCAGGGTCGACTGTGGCCACTGCTGGGCGGGGCTTGCATGGCTTGAGAAGTCCAGGACAGGGTCTTTGGGAGCCTGATAGGCTCAAATGTGATGATGTCTGGCATCACAGAGGTGCTCAGGGATGTGTGTTTTCCTTCACCCCTCCCCTTCCCTTTGCTGTGGCCAGCTTAGGTAGATGTTTGGGAGTCGACATGGGGGTGTCCCCAACTACCTGTGGGCTCTAGAGGCCCATGAGAGAAAGGAAAGCTTCAAGCCATGGAAAGTTGGAATAAAGAAGCAGGCCCAGGAGGGGTCAAGCATCCCATCCAGTCTGAGGACCTCACCTTCCCCCGCACCCCCGCCCTCCAGCCCCCAGTCAGGAGCCTTGAGCCTGAGCCACAGCTCTGAGCTGGATAATGTTGCTTCCTCTGACTCCCAGGACTATTCATTCACTTGCAAAATATGTGTGACGTCCCCAGTTCTGGGAGGCAAGGAGAGCAAGCAGGAAAAGTTCCCTGCAGCTCCCAACTGACTCCGCACTGATGGGTGCGTCTACAGAGGTAGGAACCATGGAGCGGCTTCTGGCAGTGCAGGAAGGTGACGAATTCCATAGGGAAGACTTCCCAGGCAGGGCTGTACCTTCAGAGGGTGGTAAGGCTACTCATGCGGGACGGGGTCTTTTGTGCACTGGGTAGAAAGTCACCACGTGGGGCAGGTGAACCGAATATCAGCAAGTCACCCCTCCTCCCGCCTGCCATTGCGTCAAGCCTGAGAACGGCAGGCAGGACAAGAGTGGAGTAACAGACCAGAGGGGCCTGCTCCAAGCAGGACTCCCACCCCAGGTGCCTCATTCCAGGGGAGGCAGACTTGACTTGATTCGGGTGTGAAGGACAGGCATTGGGGTAGCGAGGACATTTAGAGCCAAGTAACCAGTCTATGAAGGAACCTTCAGATTGTCGGCAGGGGTGAGGTGGGGCCCAGTGAAGGGTCTGGAGGTCTGAGCTGCAGGAGAGGCGCCTGGTGGGGGCGCCCTGCACCAGAGGATGAGCAAGTCTGAGCTGGAATTGGGCCGGAGGTGGGGGGTGGGCATGGGAAACGGAGGGGGACAGGAGTGGTGGTGGTGGTGGTGGTCCACAGAACAGATGGAAGGTCAGGCAACTGGTAGTGCCATGGGTATGCGGACCCCTGTCCAGCGGCAGTCTCTCTTCTCTTCGCTCCTGGCAAGCCCTGGAGCCCTGCTTTCCTCCCCGCCAGTGTGCCCCGGGGCACCATGTGCTCTCTGTTAAAACTGCTCCGACTTGACTCCAAGGGAGGCAAGTGGTACAACACGGAGTTGGTAGCCTGAAGAAGATGCCAGAATCCCCAGGGCCATTCATCCTATCCCCGGGGCCACGTGGCCTCTGGTCATGGGGAAACCCATTCCCTGAAGCAGACAAGGCCTTAATCACCGAGGAACGGAAGAATGACAGAGCCTCCAAGCGACCTTCCCAGAAACCTTGGTCAGCAGAGTGGCCAGTCACGCTCTGGCCACCGCCTCTGGGGTGAGTCTGACAGTGTCTCCTGAAGGGTGCTGCCCTGGAGCCCTGGCTTTGGCTGGGGCTCTGTAACCTCTTCCGGAGACGGGTGCTCAGGTCAGCCAAACCGAGGTCAGCCTGTTTCCCCCGCGTGG
>PVJH01023522.1:0-34655 GCA_004026705.1 Nesogale talazaci | reverse complement strand
TTTCTTATACACATATGAATGTCTATGAATTTGCTTCTCTAGTCAACCCACACTAACACCTGGGGTGAACCAGGGACCTTGGCTACTCCAGAATTAGGTGACTGTTAACCCCCAATAGGAATTTCCCCCTACATCCTTTGAAATGCCATCCTTGGACACGTCCATCCTCTAGCCTTAGGACTGACTGTTACCGGAGGCAGTCATGGCCTTTTTTGCCAGGAAGTTGGTCATGACCCACAATGACCCCATTGGGACAGGATAGAGCGCCTCTGCTGGGTTGTTTCCTAGGTTGTAACTGCTTATGGGAGTAGGAAGCCTCCTCTTTCTCCAACAGAGCAGCTGGTGGCTTTGAACTGCTGACCGTGTGCATCCCAGCCCAATGCAGTCACCACGATGCCACCAGATCCTACGGCTCATTGAAGGAACCCAAACAAAGAACTCAAGTCCTATCAATGACAGTCTGCCTGGGAGTTGACCTCGTGCTTTCCCAAGCCTTAGGATGGTTTGAAACATCATTTACAATCTCTGATGGTATTTCTGGCTCAACAGTTTCCATGGCAACTGGATTTCCCAGACTTCCTGCTGTCGTGGGCTCCCCTGCCCTTCTGGTCCGGCCGTCATCATCTCTAACAGAGCATCACTTTCCCTCTTGCTGCCTGAAATGGACACTTGCTTGAGCTGGTAGGATTGTTTCTTTCTGTTTCTATTTATTGATGAGGGCCTTTTAATATTAATTAATGAATACAGCTGACTTCTAGTCAGCCAACTCTGTAACAAACCTGGAAAAGAATAATTAACCTTATAATTACCCCTCTTAGCATCTCTTAATGATTTACCAAACATAGATGGATGCTCTCAAGTTTAAATACAAAGTTGGGCCTTGGGAGCTGTGAGTCATGGTCATGAGTCATCCCCAGACCCCTATATAGAAACCCCAGAGCTGACCAGTGACCTTTCAAACCTGTCATTGTGTGCACATGGTCCTTACTGGTGTCCACCCAAGTCCCGCCTGGGGCCATGATGAACCAGGCTGCTGCCAGCCATGACCTTGTGATGAGTCCTCTTGTTCTCCCTCATCCATAGGAAGTGCTCTGCAAAGATCATGGCAAAATGGAATGAAAAAGATAATGGAGTTGTGTTTTCTAAAAATCATTTTATTGGGGGCTCATACCGCTCTAATCACTATATACATACATACAGTGTGTCAGTATTTACACTTTTTTTGGGGGGGGGCTTATACAACTCTTATAACAATCCATAAATACATCCATTGTGCCAAGCACCTTTGTACGTTTGTTGTCATCATCATTCTCAAAACATTTGCTTTCTACTTGAGTCCTTGGTATCAGCTCATTCCCGCCCCCCTTCTTGCTATCCTCTCCCTCATGTACCCTTAATAATTTATAAATTATTGTTGTTTTGCCATAGCTTACACTGTCCATTGTCTCCCTTCACCCATTTTTCTGTTGTCCACCTGCCAGGGAGGAAGCTATATGTAGATCCCTATCATTGGTTCCCCATTTCTACCCCAGCCTCCCTCCACCTTCCCAGCATTCCCACTCTCACCACTGTTCCTGAAGGGATAATCTGACCTAGATTCCCTGGGTTTCCATATCCTATCTACACCAGTGTACATCTTCTGGTCTAGTTTGTAAGGTAGAATTGCGATCGTGATGGGGGGTAGGGGTAGGAGGAAGCATTTAAGAGCTAGAGGAAAGCTGCATGGCTCATCGTTGCTACACTGCACCCTGACTGGCTCATCTCCTCCCCATGACCCTTCTGTAAGGGGAGGTCCAGTTGCCTACAGATAAGCCTTGGGTCCCCATTTCGTACTCCCCCTCATTCACAATGATTTAATTTTTTTGTTCTTTGATGCCTGATACCTGATCCCTTTGGCACTCTGTGATCACACAGGCTGGTCCACTTCTTCCATGTGGGCTTTGTTGTTTCTCAGCTAGACGGCCATTTGTTTATCTTCAAACCTTTAAGACTCCAGACACTTTCTTTTGATAGCTGGGAACCATCAGGTTTCTTCACCCCATTTTCTTATGCACCCATTTGTCCTCATCGATCCTGTGGGGAAGGTGATCATGGAATGCCAGGATAACAGAGTAAGCCCCATCCTGTGAGCCCGATGGACAAGGTGACATGTCAAACTCAGCAGCAGCTCCATGGTGGCAGGTGAGGCTGTCTGCTCTCACAAAGAGACACAGCCTCTGACTGGGCAGGGTGGTCTCCTCTGTCCACAAGGCCTCAAGTCGGAGGGGTCTGGACAGTACTGGTTTGGTGGGTATGATGCGCCCTGGGCCCCATGTCAATGGCTCATCTGTTCCCTGCTGTGGGCATGGATGGTCTCCCTCTTTAATTACAGGTCAGACATGGACAGGTCTGAGCCTGTCCCCCTGTGTTCTCATTTCTGCTTCTGTGTCCCCTCTGTGACTGTGATGTACTGATGGGTCACCAAGCATGCCTGACCATCTCCTGTGCCTCCCCTTGTCCTAGTCAAAGCTCCGTGGTATTTCAGCAAGCCCTCAGGCACCCTCACACTAATGGCCTTCTTTAGCCAGACGGGGGTCTTTGTCTTGTCTTTGTCCTGCCTAAGACTTCGACAATGTCCCCTTAAATCACAGTCACGATGGGGGGGTCTCTCTTGTCCCCTAAAACAGCTTATATGTAACAGTGTCTATGAAAAAGCCCATCGAACATGTCCCGCCCCCCCAGGCTGTAACCATAGCTCAGACCCGTTTCCTAGAAACCTAATTGACAATAGCTCTGGCACATGCATCTTGTGAGACACACACAATCATTCATTGAGGGGAGAAAACGTGAGGCATGAATGTTCATGATTTTTAAAGGCGTGGGAAACCGATATTCTAAGACAGAGGCTTGCAACGGCTAATTGGAGCCCTGTGTTCTTGGTGTACGTCTCTGTGGGGGGAGAGACAGACCAAGCAGTACCCTTGCCTAGCAGTCTGTGGTCGGTGCAGAGAACCCAGCCCAGGGAAGCTAGTTCAGGGACCACAGAGCATCCTGCCAAGAAGCTGGGGGGAGAAGAGCCTCCTCTTCCTCTCCTCAGTGAGCAGGGGCCTTAAAATCCACCCCAAGGAGGGCCTCTGGGGTCTCCCAGGCTGCAGGCTCTCCCTCAGAGCCCCGGGTGGGTTGGAAAGGCCATCCTACAGGGCTGGCCATTGAGCACTTAGTCCTATCCATCCCATCCCACCCCACCCCCTTCTCCTCCCTCCAGCACCCACAGTGCGGCTGTTAGCCTTAGAGACCAGGGAACTGTCCTCTGTTCCTGCAGAAAGCCAGAGCCTGCGGGTCCCGGCATGATTGTTGTTCATCTCGACCTCGGGGCCAGGGGCCACCCTCCCAGGCACCTCACGGCGGGGCATGGCCAGAGCTGTGGCAGTTCACATCCTCAGGGCTGCGTGCCCTCGGCCGGCCTCATAGCTGTCCAGTGGGGAGAAGCAATAGGACCCAAACTCCAGGGACTACACAAATCCAAGGGAAATGCCAAGCTCCCAGAGCCCCATTTGTCTGCTCCTGGGGGTCCCACGAGACCAGGTACAGCTGCCCACAGAAGTGGTGCAGACTGAGACGGCTGCCTTTCTCCGGCAGCCCTGCGGGCCCACCTTTCTGCTATGAGGGGGTGCTTAAGCGATGCGCCACCAGCGCTCCTCCCGGTTAACCCCCACTGCCCTGGGGTTCTGCAGACTTTAAAAGTGTCTGTGCGGCCCGACGCGCCCCCCTCTCTCCCCCGTGTGGAGCACCTGGCGGCTGTGAACCTTGGGCCTTGAGGTTCGCCGGGAAACTAAGCCGTGGCGCCATCTCCAGAGAAGAAAGCCCAGCGAGCCAAGCAGCGTTTGCTGGTTCCTAGACGGAAACTGGGAAGGCGCCCCCAGAGGTGGGGCAGTGGGACCCCGAGGTTGGACGTGGCGCGGCCACGTGCAGGGCAGCCACGCCTTCTGGGCCCCGCCCCCCTCCCAGCGGGCCCCGCCCCCTCCCAGCGGGCCCCGCCCAGCCGCAGCCGGGGGCCACGTTAAGAGCCGCAGGTGCGCGCAGCTGCGTAGGCTTGTGCGCACGTGGGTGGTGCACGTGGACCATGGCGGCTGCCCCGCGCGTCCCCGGGCTCTGCCTGGCATCCGCTCAGGTAAGGGCGGGCTCGGCGGCTGCCCTGCACGACGGGCCTAGGCCTTGGCACGCGGCGGGGAGCGGGGCGCAGACCCGGGGACTCGCCGTGTCCCGCCAGCTGCGCCTCGTCGCCCTAGGCCTAGGTGGTGGCGGTGGGCGTCCGGGCCGCGCACCCCGGGAAGACGGTGGGCCGAGGGGTTCGTGGCTTTGAACAAAGCGGTCTTTTTTTCTTTTTTCAACAGTTAGGCCGTTTGCGTTCTGGGGGAGGGCTTCTGGTGGGTGTGGGGCCCGTTCCGTGGGCAGACGCCGCCCCCGGGCCTGGGTGGTTCGCGTGTGCTGACACCCCACCTTGTGTGCGGGGACCCTGGCCTCCCGGCCCTCTCAGAGCCGAGCCCCCCCCCTTGTTGGGAGCGCTGGGACATGTTAGGAGAGGTCATGGACTCCCTTCTGGAGCCCCTCGAAAGCCCTCGTGCTCCCGCGGCGGCAGCGCCATTGCTGAGCTTCGGGGAAGAGGCGGGGTCTTGCTGGTTGCGATGGGAGACGGCGCGGCGCCCCGGCGTGGAGCGGGGGGAGGGGCGCGACTGGAAGGCCTCCGCAGGTGCAAGTGCGGACTGATTG
Organism: Nesogale talazaci; assembly: GCA_004026705.1. Lineage (NCBI taxonomy): Eukaryota > Metazoa > Chordata > Mammalia > Afrosoricida > Tenrecidae > Nesogale > Nesogale talazaci. Next base: position 29,906 of record PVJH01023522.1, on the reverse strand, counting down.
CGGGGCGGGGCGGGGGGGGGGTCGTCCGTCTCCTGCGGGGGCAGCAGCCGGAAAACGGACTGCCAGGGGTCAAGCCCGCCCGGTCGTCCATAGCAGGGGGTTCCGGGCTCCGCTCACGCAGACGCCCGAGTGGGTGCCGGCTGAGGTGCCGGTGACCTCCAGGATGCCCCACAAGGTCACCTAACTCTGAGGGGGCAGGTGCCGCCACTCGGCCTGGCTGCCTTTCTTTTGAAAATGGAGGGGCAGGAAGGCTTTTCGGGCGCAGGTTTAGGCGCCCCAAGCAACGGGCTGGAGCCTGATGGTGTGTCCGGGGAGCCGGCAGCGCGGGACGCGGGGGGCCCACAGCCGGCGCCCCGCCCCGAGGCGAGCCTGGGCAAGCCGTCTTCCTGTGTGCGCACGTGGCGCCCACCCACGGGTCCCTGCTCGCTCGCTGGCCTCGTGGCCCGGCTACTTCGGATGCGGGCCTGGGGGCGGGGCTTTTCTGGGGGGGGGGCAGAAGGAAGTTGCCCCTCCAGCAGCCCAACGGCCGGGCCAGAGCTCCCCCACAGGGCGGCTGCCATCTTCACGGAGCAACAGCCTGGCCCCTCCGCTGAGACACTGGGGGGGCACCCCGTCTCGGAGCGTTTCAACCAGCAGTCCTCACCCTGTGCTTGCGGTCAATGGCCTTTTCACGGGGGCGCCTAATACATCCTGCCCAGCAGAGGTTTACCTAACAATGCCGAACAGCAGCAGAATGGCAGTTGTGAAGGAGCCCTGGAAATAACGTTACTCTTGGGGGTCACCACCACCTGAGGAACTGTACGAAAGGGTCGGGCAGTAGGAAGGTTGAGAGCCACTGGGTTAACCAACCGCAGAGCCACCAGGGCTGCGCAGTGGCTGGTCTGCCTCTGTCCACCCTCCGAGGGGCCACTCCTGCTAGCCAGGTGAATCCAGACAGGTCCGGCTGGGCACGGGTGCGCTGGTGGGGGACAAGGGCGAGGGGACGCCTCCGTGTAGGGTCGGGGTGTGAGCCCCAGCTGCAGCTGGAAGGAGGGGACGTCAGGCTCGTAAGTGGGGGAAGGCGGCGCAGCAGCGCACTCCGGCCAAAGCCTGCAGAGGACACGCGGGGCGGGTGGGCGGCCGTCCCTTCTGGTCCGCATAGGTGGGTCCACGTCAGCAGACGCCCAGACAACCCTAGGAGCCACGGATGTCACCGTGATGCGAAAACACAATTAAAACCCCCCGGGGAGCCGCGGACAGGAGGGCCGAACCGCGCGGCCCCATGGGGCGGGTTGCCCGACCTTTACTCCGCAGCCCTGGCGGGTGGGCAGCCAGTGCTTTCCCGTTCGCGCTACCAGCTCAAGCAGGATGAGCTGTAGAAATTTATAGCGGGTACAAATAAGGGCCCCCAATGGAATGATTTACAGGAAAAAAAAAAAGAAGGAGGGAAAGAGGAGCTTATACCAAGGGCTCAAGTAGAAAATATTTGGAAATGACGAGTACAAATGTGCTTGATACAAGGATGTATTGAATGTTTAAGAGCTGGAAGAGCCCCTAGTAAAGTTATTGGGAAAAAAATAAGGCAGTCCTGGTAGCGCAGTGACTAAGCACTCAGCTGGCAACCCCAAAGGGGGTGGGTCCCAAGCTCCCAGCCGCTGGCAGGCCAAGTGGAGGCTGGCTGCTTCCGGTCAGACGGAAGCCCTGGGGCCGCATCTAGCAATTGGATCCCGTGTTGCAAGCGAGGCTGCAAGGTGCATTCGCACCGCACTGTGGACCCCGACAGCCGCCGCGACCCACCCCCACCCCCACGCCGTCGACCGCGCCTCACGGCCCTTTACCCCGGGCGTGTCAGTCCACAGCCCTCCTCTCTCCGAGAGCCCCGCCCCCGCAGGCCCCGAGTCAGAATCGACGTGTGGACAAGGAGCGGCCCGAATGCGGAAGCGCTCGGCTGCTGCAGAATGTTGAAGGGGTGGAACCCACCCAGCTCCTCTGACGCGGAGTCCGGCCTTCCTTAAAGATGGCGGCCCGGGATGTCCGCTGGGGACGGGCCGCGCTGCCACGTGGGGCACTGCGACTGGCCACCCACCCACCTGTGCCAGAGGGAGCCCCGTGTGCCACCCTGTCAAGACGGCAGCAGCTCCACCCCTTCCGGGAGTGCCTGGGATTCAAAATGGACCCTGTTTCACCCCACCCCCCGCCAGTGTCCGGCAGAGCAGTCACTGGCAGGGCATTTACAGTAAGCGTCCCCCGCCGCTGACCCAGAGCTGCACTGTCTGGCCCACCCCAAGGCGTCATGGGAGAGAGGCCTGTGGACCAGTCCTGACCCAGCTGTGCCGCCCACAGGGTGACGGTGACCCCACAGGGGGCCAAGAAGACAGCGCTGGCTGCAGAGACCCACCGCCCACTGAGGGCCCTGCAGACCCCTGTAGGGCCACAGGCCTCATCTTCTCTCACAGAGCAGCTGGTGGACGTGCACTGCCCTTCTCTCCCCCCTCGCTGACGCCCACCATTATGAGCCACATGCACGGGAATGGAGGGGACTGGTCAGTTCTCGTTGAGACCCCCTGCCTGAATGGCCCTGCCCACAGAGGCCCAGGGACTGCAGGGCTGAGAGGCTGAGGCCATGCCCGGCGGCTCCTTCAAGAGCGGCTGCTGCTGGGCGCCTGTGACTGCATCCTCATTGCCTTCTGTGCTGGTGTGTGGTCACTGTGACCCTCGCTGGCCAGCCCTGTCGTCCAGAGTTCCACGAGGCCATGCACAGGGTGGAGGGCCCCACAGAGAGGCAGAGTGCTGGGGGGAGGGGGAGGTGGCAGACTAGGGTGCAGAAGGCTGGAGGTGGAGGCCTGTCTCTCTGATCTCTGCCTTGTGGCTTCTGCCTCGGGCTGCATTCTGTTTTGCGCCCAGAGGGGGCCAGTGCCATTCTCGTCACAGCATCTATGCGAGTGGGGCGGAGTAGGCAATCGTGGGTAGTCGCAGCCATCGAGTTGGCTCTCTCTCTGACCCAGTGCACCAGGAAGGAAGCACTGCCCAGCCAGTCTGGCAGCCCCTCACGATGTTCTTGTGTCCAAGCCACTGCTAGTCCACCCTCAGGGGCCTGCCTTCTCTGCCCCTGGACTTTACCCAAAATGACGTCGGCCCTCCAGGATGGGCCTCTCGGGCAGGATGCATTGGAGGACGGAGCTGCCTGTTCTCTGGCAGCCGTGGGACTTGCCATGGTCTTTACCAACCCCTGAGATGTAGGCTCCGGAGGCCGTAAATCTTGACGGGAGCAGAGAGCCTCATCTTTCTTCCCGTGAGCTGCTGGGGGCTCCAGTTCCTCACAGTGCCACCAAGGCCCCTTGAGGGCCTCTCAGTGGCTCTTTCCCTTGGGGTTTATCCTCCGTGTCTGCACAGGGGACAGGATGTGGCTGCACAAGCCATGAGCGTGCCTTCCCTCCCTCCCAGACCAGGATCAACGTCATCTTGGTGGGCGACATGGCGGCCGTGAGCCTGGCTGAAGTTCTGCAGAGGTTCCTGTCACGCTTGGCCGAAACTGAGGTCACCGTGAGTACCTTAGAGAAGGCGGCAGCATGTCTGACCAGCGGCGCATTCAGCATGACTTTCCTGAGGGCGACATCTCTGCCGATGGCCCAGGAGCTAGAGGTGGTGGCCATGATCAGGTGAGCCGTGTGACTGACCACCATTCTCAGAGCCGGGCACTCCAGCCTGCACTGGCAGGGCTGGTCAGTGGACCCCAGGCCCGTAAGGTAGAACCCCAACACAGTTGGAGACAATCCCATCGATGGGTGGGTTGTGCTCCATCTCTTCCTCCCCTACCCCCTGCCCGCTACTCAGTCATCCTAAAGCAGCCCTCAGGACTCCTACCTTTCACGCACGAGAACTTCAAGGAGCACACCTCCAAAGAAAGACTTCTTCAGAAGCAGACAAACTGCCCTCACCCAGCCAGGCAGCCTCTCAGAGTGCAACCTCCCGCTCGACCCGACAGTGTTGTTTTCCTCTTACCTTTTAGCTTACAAAGCATTCACCCTTCAATCTCGCTTTTCTCCCCCCTTTTCTCCCAAAATTCAGGTGATTAAAAAATTGATCTTACTGTTATATAAATACATATGGACACAGAAGAGAACTTCAAACATTTGTGGAAAAATTCTGCCTTGTGGGTGTATATGTAGGTGTTTATGTATAGATGTATATTCATGTGTGCACATGTAGGTGCATGTGTGTATGTAGGGTGTGGGGGGGACATGTGTAGGTGTGTAGATAAATGGACATGTATGTCTGTGTGACTGCATATGTGTGTGTACCTATGTGGGTGCATGGATGTGACCATATGTTTATGTATGTGGTTATGGGTGTGTCCATGTGTGGGTGTGTCTATGTGTATGTGGCTTTGTGTGCATGTGTGTCCATATATATGGGGGTGGGTATGTTCATGTGTGAGATGATGTGTGCATATGTGGGTGTTGGTGTGTACACGTGTATGAGTGCATGTGGGTACATATGTGGGTGTGCACGTACGTAGGTGTGTATGTGGCTCTGTCAAGTTGATGCCAGTTCACAATCATCCTGCAAGATAAACACAAGATGTCCTACATAAACCCACATAGGTGCATGCACATGCACAGAATCACACGACATATCTATTTATCTACACCTACACATGTACATCCCCATAGATACACATGCACCCACATATGCACATGTGTATGAGTGCATGTGTGTGTTCGTGCACAGACACAAGGGGCAGTGTTTCCCGTGGGCTGTTAGAGCACACGAAGCAGCACGGGTGCCTGAACAGCTTCCACACACGTTTCAATGGTGTAGGTTAGAGCCCTCATGCAGTGTGGTCATCCACACCGTACTATCCTCCCTCTCAGTGACCACTCACGGTGACCTCCACCCCCACCCCAGAGAGACAAGACCCAGACCACTGTATCCTTGGACTTTCACACACTGCGTTTGCCAATGTCCATAAAAACCTCACCGCCTGTCAGCTGATGCCAATTAGCAGGTTCCTGCAAGACAGAAGGATTGCCCTGTGGGGTTTGGTGGGTCACTTGCCCCATCAGGTCGGGGGGGGGTCACTTTGTGAGCCGATGACCTCTGCTTTCTCCCTGAGACGGTGGGTCTGACCCTCTGACCATGGAGCGAGCTGCCCAACACGGCCCGCCAAGCTTGCCACTCCCCAGAGAGCATCCTCCACGATCCCTGGGGGCCCCGAGCCTTGAAGGAACGGGGCTCAGGCCCCCCGATATCACACTGTTCTTTTAACCTGTATACCAGAGGGCTGCCCTACCCAGGCAGGTGGAGAACCTGGCGCCTCACGAGCAGAGTGCTGGACCCCAGGTTCTGAATGATGGTCTCCCCCTCTTCCTCCCCCCCCCCCCCCCCCCCCCCCCCCCCCCCGCACAGGACTGCCAAGAAGGAAAACGCGCACCTGATGTTTGTTCTTATAATTCCCGAGAACTTTGAAGGTAGGACCTGGGGATAGGTGTGCTGCCACTACTGTGTCCTCCAAGTACAGGGTGTAAGTTCACCACTAAGTGCAAAAACCCTTAGATTGTATTTCAGGCCATGGAGCTGACATCATTTTAACAGAGCCACTGACGATGGAGAAGGTGAAGATTCTGGTAAATTACTGGAGAATGTGTGTCTCGAAAAGAGGTGAGTGTGAAGAGAAATTGGTTTGCATCGGTTTGAAAATTCCAATTAAAATTCCATTACAATGCTATGCATGCATCTTAAATTAGTTCGTGATAGGATTTTGGTTCACATTTTCTATGTGCTAAGGATCAGTTGTGTAGCTGAATTATCAACAATGGGGAGTAGGAGGGTCCGTCAGAAAGAAGTGCGGCTGTCTGAGCCAGGTGCTGGTCTGTGTGTGTGTGTGTTTCTCTCTCACCTGCTGCTCTTGGTCCCGTTGGCAATCTGCAGGCTCTGTGGGCTGTTTCAGTTCAAGGCAGAGATGCCAACTCCGAGGCTGTTTGGGGGGCTTCCGGGGGGTCATCTTGGTAGAGTTTCTTTAAGGACACGAGCTGTTCACAGGGGTGCTTGTGAACGTTTTAAGAAAACGGATCACTGTGTAGTTTCATCACAGCAAGGCCCCTGCTCTTTCTCAGAGGAAGTGAGGCCTTCTTGCCTGTTTGGACTTCTTGTCCCTCAAAGCACGGACAAGGCACCAGTTTGGGGGCCCCCTGGGGCTGGAGTGTGGCGTCTTGGGGAACGTGCACAGAGCAGGCGGAGGTTCCGCCAAGTGCCTGGGCATTTGTGTATGGTTCCCGTGGTTTTGTGAGCAGTGTCTTGCTCCTTATGGGTGTACAAAGAGGAAGTGCTTGGTTTATGGGTGAGGGTTCCCTAGGGCTCACAGGTCACAAAGCCAGTGACGTCTGTATGTGTGGTGGATAGAAAGAGTCTTACCCTCAGGAAGTGACGCGCACAGCTGTAGAAACAGTCCAGTCCAGCCTGCTTGACCCGGGTGGGCACGCAGGGGTGCAGGAAGAGGCAGGCAGCATGGGCACAGGCTGGGGGAGGCTGAGGCCCAGAGTCGGCCGAAGGCCGTTGGGATTGGCAGGCGATGTAGTAGGAGGTGAAGAAACCAGACGGGAGACCCAGCCCCAGCAGAAGCGAAGGAGCAAGAGCGTTCAGATTCTGTTGGCTTGTTCTCTCCCTCACCCACAAGGAGATGGCATCAGGCTCCACCCCTACCCTTGACATGGCCCCCTTGCCATCACAGACAGATGCAGGCAGCAGGACCGGGATGGAGAAGGGCCTCCAGGCCTCAGACTGGAGCATGTGGTGCTGTTTCCACGTGGCTGTCCAAACGCCAGGCCCCTCTGCAGGACCCTGCACACCAGCCCTGGACATGCCCTGGGTCACGGGTGCAGAGGGGGGCCTAGGGCTGACTCCATGGCCGTGAACAGCAGTGTAGTTCTGCTTTGCACACAGCGACCTCTGCTTCACGCCGGGAGTGGCTGTCCTTTCAGACTCGGGGAGGGGAAGGGGATCCTGTGCCTGAGGTGCTGCGGTTGAGGCCAGGGCTGGACTGCTGACTGCAAGGCTGGCAGGGGAGATAGGAGGTTTTGTAAAGATTTACAGCCTGGAGACCCCATGGAACAGCTCTGCTCCATCGTCCATCGAAGTGGGGTAGGCCGGCACATGGCCCGTAAGTGGAATGAGCTTTCCTTCAACCTGTGCGGAGCTGGACTCCGTCCCTTTGGATGGCGAGCATGGACCTGCCTGGCTGGGCACTGCAGGAGCCCTCGACTCTTAGCACTTTCTGTCGGGGTCTGAGGAACAGGGTTGGGGCGTCCTGGGTGACCTCAGGTGTGTGCTCCTGTCAGGTGGGAGTGAGGGGCACGAGGGGCTTCCGTGCGACCTCAGGCTGTGTCCGAGGCTGCGTGGACATGCCCTTCTCTGGGTCCATCCCAGCACCTGGGAGGAGTTGTAGCATTCCAGACCCTCCTGGCCCCTGAGAGACAGACACTATCCCCAGGCATGGCTGGGCACAGCAGGGTAGTGCCCTCCCCAGGTCCTCTTGGGTTCTCTGCTGGAACAGAGCAGCTGTCCAGTGCCCTGCCCCTGCCACCACCCTGCTGCCCGCTTCAGCTGTTGCCCTGCCTGCCGCTCAGGAGAGCAGCTGAGGTCAAAAGCGGTGCTGGGGTCGCGATCAAAGGCAGCTGCCCACAGGACGGGCGCATTTTCTGCCTCTGACATGGGCCTTTAAATAGACCCAAAAGTAAGAGCCTGACTCCTCCTGACAGCTGAATTCTGACTTGGAACAGGAACAGAGCCAACTGCCCCCCACCCCACCCCGGCGGCCATCTCTATGAGAATGAGTGGACAGCCTCACCTTTCCTGCATAGAGGGGCGGCTGGCTTTGAACAACCGACCTTCCAGTCGATGCCTGGGGTTTACCGGTTGGGCAGAGCTTGGAGGGGCCTTGTTCAGGGCTGGGGCCCCCCTTCTGCTTGGAAAGCGCTGCTCTGTGCACTCAGCTGGCCAGGCGGGGGTCTCGGCAGCAACGGCATCAGTACTAACACCCACTTCTCTGGGCTTTCAGTTGGGGATGCGGCTTCCGCACAGCCAGGAGAACCTGCGTTTCCCCCGCAGAGGCCTTGCACTGAACAGCGAGAGCGTGGCTCTGCCGGACTGGACGCACTGTGAGTCCCCCTTCTCCCCCCGCCACCGTCTGTACGGCGCTGCTCCCTGTGGGCTGGATACACCCTGCAGTTCTCAGCTGCTGGGGTGCTCCCTCAGGAACGGGGGCACCACGGGAGGAAGGGGAGCTGGTTTGTCAAGGCCCCGCTCTGCTGGGATTCAGACTGGAGCTGTGTATAATAACCGTGGACACACTCTGCCTGGCTGATGCACACTGACTAGTAGAGGCACTGTGGCCTGTGGGCACACTCTGACCAGGGGGCACACCATGGCCAGGGGACACACAATGGCCAGTACTAGTGGCTACATAATGGCTGGTAGACACAGAACCAGTGGACACACAATGACCAGTGCAGGCATCACGGCCAGTGGATGCACCTGATAAGTTTGCCCTCCCCTCCCTTGGCTCCTGCCTCCACATTGTGCTGTGCTCACAGCAACAGTGCCCACACTTGCTGCCCGACGGCTGTGTTAGTGACGGGGCCTGGATGGTTCAGGTTGTGTCATCTTGGCTGGGCCATGTGCTCAGTGACTTGGCAGTTATGTAGTGATGTCACTTGGCAGTCATGTAGTGATGTCACTTGGCAGTCATGTAGTGATGTCACTTGGCACTTGGAAAAATGTGTCACTTGGTAGTTGTGTAATGATGTGGTGCTCTTCCATTTTCTCCCGTTGACCTGGTCTCTGGTCTCTGATCATGTCAGCAAGTGAGGAGAGGGAGGAAGCACCAGGGTGGCCTGCCGAGGAGCAGGTGGCCCTGAGAGGTGGTCCGTTCCCCAACTCTGGGTAGAGGAGGAGAGTGAACTGAGAACACTTGTTCTGAAGCCCGCAGAGCCACGGGTCCCAGGACTGAAAAGCAGTGCACCCTGTCCACTCTCTCGAGTCACAGTAAAGGCTTAGGGGGTCCTGTCTCCCACTGGCAGGCTCACTGTTGCCTCAGATTCAATTCTGGCTCCTAACAGCCCCCACCACCGCCACCACCCTGTACTAGAGTGTAACTCCCCCTGCCACCAGGTTCTCCAGGGGGCGTCTTTCTCTTGAGCCTCTGTGATCATAGCTCTGGAAAAGTCCAAACCCCTGCCAGGGCTGGTTCCGGCCGCCTGGCTGTTGTCCTCCGTCAGGGGCTCTGCTGGGCCCTGTGGGGTCCCTTTGAGGTTGAATGGACCTGATGACACAAGTCCAACAAGCAGAGGAGCAGGTCAGAGCGCATGGTGGTGGAGCCCAGTGATGGTGACTGTCTGTCTGCCATACGTCTCTCCGTGTCTAGTGTTACTGGGTCAGTCTTTGGAACTGGTGTCAGGCCTTTCCCGGGGAGGGCTGTGTGCGGAGTCCTGGGGACACTTGCTGAAAGCTGGCACCCCCTGGCTTCTATGCTGAGGGTGGGTCGGCTGTCCGGAAGGCCACAGCTGCCGAGACTGGGAGCATGGGCTGATGGGAGGAGCTGAGTCACTTCTAGAATGGGCGGTTGGTGGTCAGCAGGCATGGTCAGAAATGCCACCACCTGCTGTTTGTACCACCGAGAGCCTGGTGGCCCCCAGTGTGGGGAGCCGTAGGTGAGCTCACTGACCAGAAACACTTGCTGCGCTCCCAGCCACCCCGCAGGGCCGGGCAGAGCTGCCGGGGGTTTCCAGCCATCTCTCCACAGGACTGGGAAGCCCTGTCCTTCTCCTAAAGAGCGCCTGGCCCCATCTCCTCGGGCCCAGGATGCCAACACCTTCCTGGAGTGGCGGTCTTCCTGAGCAGGTGTTTCCTTTGCTGAATGCGGCCTCATCCAGGCTGAGAGGCTCAGAGAGATGTGAGAAAAAGCCGCTGCGTGCTGTGCTCCCGTGCCTGCGTGTATTTCCCGTGGAGCGTGGACAGCAGTGTGCAGCGCATCAGCTTTCCCGCGCAGGTCACACGCACCCTTTCCTAACGTGATTGCCGTCCCCACAATGCCACAGTCCTCCCCGCTTCCTCTCCAGGCCCCTGTCTCCACCGTCCGTTTTTCCTGCCCTTCCTCTGTTCTGGGCTTTGTTTGGAGTAAACCCTCCCAGAGGTGCTGGCTCCGAGGAGCACAACAGCTCCCATCATGGACCTATTATTGACTGGAAGTGAATGGGGGGTGGGGGGCAGGGGGGACAGTTCCAGGCTTGGTGGATGAGTCCTGGGGTCCCACAATCCCCTGCCAGACTGGCAAGTCTGACCTTTGGGTAGGGTTTTGAGTCTCGGTCTCCTTTCTTTTCGGTCTCCTGTTTGAAGACTCGCAGAGGGAGAGGCCCACTTGGGTCCTCTGGTCTCTGGGCAGCAGCGGCCCTGGCTCCTCCAGTCCATGGTCCTCAGGGCTCTGTCACTTGACTTTTCCCTGTTCACCACACGGAGAGGCGATGGCGACTGTCTCCCGCCTTCCTTCCCCTCTGCTTTCCGTCCTGCTGCCCCAGTCAGCACAGAAACGCAAGTTGAGCCAAGCCACTCGGAGAAGACACTTCTCAGGATGGAGATGAGTTTGCAGGTGCCCCGGGGAAAGAGGCTTCTTCCGATGTCATCGGCGTTCCTGGAGCAGTTGTGCAGCCAGCTGTGCCAGAAAATGCCTTTGTTGAGAGTTTGGGTTGGGGAGCTGGCGCAAAGAGGATTAGCCCTCTGCTGGTGGGACAGTGTGTTAGTGTGGGTAGACTAGAGAAACAAGCCCCTACAAACTCATGTGTATAAGAAATAAACTTATATGCAAGAGCAATTGAACATTTTCCCATCCAGATCAAGTCCGTAAGTCCCATATTAGCCCACATATCCAACAGCAGTCTAGAAAGTCCTCTTCATACTCATGAAAAACATAACAATGATGCTGAATGCAGGAAGGTCACAGGCCGGTGGGTGCGCAGGCAGTGGTGGTGTCAGCATCGCAGCGCTGGCAGGGTCTCCACGTGGCTTCTCCAGGTCCAGGTTTCTGGCTGCATCAGGGTAGGTCCGTGTGGCTTCTCCTCAGGGAGGTCTCGCTGGGAGCCAGCCTCGTCAGTCGAGTCTCTCGGGCAGGGAGTGTTGGCAGTAAAATGTCTCCCAGGGACTGAGCCGAGTCTCTGTCTCCAAGAAGGAATGACCACACTTCCCAGAATTCCCAGGAGAAGCTCTCATTGGCTCTCTCCGGATTGACAGGCTAGGCTCCACCGCTCCACCCTGCATCCTCAAGTTGACCCCAGAGTGGGTGAGTGGCCCCCGCAGAGGGGCATGGGACGTGGGCGTGGCTGGGGTCGGGGTCAGTGTGGGCTCCTAGTGACCCAGCTGACACTCGGCCATGGATCTGCGGCCCACAGCATGGCCTCCAGCCCCTACCCAGGGCATCTCCAGGGCTCCTATGGGTGTCTGTGGGGACGCAGAGGTTAGAAGCTCAGCTACCAGCTGTAAGGTCAGTGGTTCAGAACACTCCCAACCTCCACTGGAGACGTGGTTGCCCCAACCCCAGGTACTCTGGACCGTGGGTGCCATCCCGCCCTCACCATCAGCTGCCAACCTCATCATGCTGGTGGGGTGGGGAGGAGGACTGTTCTGAAGCAGGCACACGGGCCCTGGGGGCTGCTGGTGGGAGACTTCCCAGAGCATCCCAGGGCCACGTGTGGTGCGTGGTGCTGTGTGGCCCCCCTTGTTCCTCTCGTGTACCTGTGACACGGTGCTCTCCCCTCCAGCTCCGCACCGGCTGGTGAAGCCAGGCCTGCATGCTCTGGCCTTAAGAAGAATCAGTTGAGCTCCCGTCTTCATTCCAACAAGGAGAAGCTTCGGAGGTGAGGGCACCCTTAGTCCCCGGGCTGCCGGCTCAGGTCACCACCGCAGTCCCAGGACGTGGTCCTCTGAGCCAGCTGACCTCGGGCTCCCCCAACACAGTGGTCCTGCTCCTTGGGTCCAGAGACGCTCTCCCTCACGGTGCCTGGTCCTGTCTAAGGGGTCTGCTTCATGTTGCCCCACGCTCGTGTGTGTGTGTGTGTGTGTGCACGCGCACGCGCTTTCACACACATGCACCCATGGAGACTCTACATGACAGCGGTACGAGTCCTGGCATCTTCTCCCCCCCTCACCCTCCCGGCAAGACAGTCAGAAAAGCCCCCTTTCAGTCAGCTCGGGCTCCCTCTGGGAGGCCAGGGGGCCTCGCCCCTGAAAAGTCTCAGGTCTCCCTCGGCTGCTGGCCCGCCCCGCCCCTGAGCGCCTCCCGCTGTGGAGCCGTCATGGAGTTTGGGCTTGCTGTGGGGGATGTGTTCGGAAGACAGAGCTCCTCTCACGCTTAGCCTCAGTGGCCAAGTGTCCCTCGCGCCTCTTGGCAGCCGTGTGGGAATCCTCCCGCCTCGGCTGGTCGGCAAGTGAGAAGGGGCTTTGACTGTGCTCCTTGCCCGCATTCCTGGTTTGGAGGAAATGGCTCCAGTGAATTTCCTGATTTCTGTTGGGGTTGGCCCTACTGTTAGGAGTCTGTGTAAAATGAGTGCTCCTGCTCGTCTGGCAGCTCTGCCGTGGGTGGGAGCCAGGGTGGGGCATGGGCCGTGGCTGCAGACAGCCCTGTGTGCGTGGCCTCAGCCTCCTGGGCAGGCAGCCGCCAGACTGACTGTCAAGTGACAGCTCGTCTAAGTCATGTCACGCTAGGGGCCACCTCAGTCACCCAGACAGGAAGGTGGGCCGCCGAGCCCAGCACTGACCATTGGGCAGCACTCGGTCTCCTTGTCCCTGTCTACCTGGGGGAGTCACTCGTGTAGCCCCGGGCAGGCTTGCTGAGCGCCCCGTGGCCCCCAGGGAGCGGATCAAGGAGTGCTGTGAGCAGCTGCGTGCGCTCCTGCCCTACCAGAGGGGGAGGAAGAACGACATGGCCTCCATCCTCGAGGCCACCGTGGAGCACGTGAAGAACGTGCGCGAGAGGATCCCCCCGGCCATGATGGCGCAGGTACTGGATCCCGGCGGGCGGGGGGCGGGGAGGCGGTGTGCCTGGTGCACTTGGTATCCGGTGCCACTGAGTGGGCGGGTACTGGCCCACAGTGACCCTGTGCAGAGCAGGAGGAAGCACTGCCCGTCCTGCACCAGCCTCCCTACCGTGCCTGTGTCCACTGCGGCAGCCACTGTGTCCATCCCCCTAGCTGAGGACCTTTCTCGCCTCTGCCATCCTTCCACATCACCAAACACGGGCCCTCCTGGGGCAGGTCTCTGTCTGGACAACACGTCCAGAGTACACGAGACCCAGCCTTGCTGTCCTGCCTCTACGCATTCCTCCGGCCAGACGTCTCCCAGACAGCTGGGCAGGGTTCTCTAGTCTCCTGCAGCAGCAGCTCAGTCCAGTGCTGCCACTCTTGTTCCATTCCCCGTCTTCAGTGTCCCGCTCTCAAACATGTGAGCCATGGGAAGTACCTTGGACTTGACCCCTGCAGGATAGGGTAGGATTGCCCCATGGTTTCCAGACGGTCATTGTTGATGGGAACAGGCAGTCTCATCTTCCTCCTGAGGAGTGGCTGGAGGGCTTGAACCGCTAATGTCGTGGCTGCAGCAGCTGCATAACCCACTGCGCAGCGAGAGCTCCTGAGTGGCACGGCCCCTTGGAGCATGCGGTGGTTGCGGAGCTGGAGTCTTCCAGACCAGCCCGGTGGCGGCGCTGGAGGCCGAGGGACGGGGCAGCAGTTAGCTGTGTCCCTGGCGTGGCGTGGGTGGTGACAGCGTCCTGTGTGTTTCAGATCTCAGAGGTCCTTCAGAACAACTGGAAGTTTTGTAAGAAGCACCCGGAGCCCAGCCCTTGGTCCCTGCTGGGGATGGCGGCCCACAGGTAAGCCCCATGCTGGTGAGGGGTGACCAGTCGACTCCTGGTTCTCCCACGCATGGCCGTGGGGGTTTGCCCGAGGGACCCAGGCACCATGGCCAGTGGCATGCCTGCTGCAGCTGAACAAGACAGGCCCTGTCCTCGATGTACCCTGTCCCCACGCCCGGGGCTCAGTCTGAGCCGGCACAATAGTGTCTCGTGTTTGACCAGGTGTTTGACAGCGCTGAGGGTGCCCGTAGCTGCTCACTGAAAGGTGGTCTGTGTGTGTGTGTGTGGGGGGGGTGTCCCCAGACCCAGAGACTCCACAGACAGCTCTGCTGCCGGCAGCACCCAGTGACCCCAGAGGTGAAGCCCTGGCAGGGATCCAGGGTCAACCTGCCTGCTGTCCTCCTGGAGCCTGTTTGACGGTGTTCTATCCTGTTCAGAGGCAGTGGTGGCGGTGGTGGACCTCGGACCCCGTGCTCACCACTGCTGGACCTCAGCCTCCCCCCACGGGCACGTGTGACAGAGCAGCCTGCTGGGGACGCCAGGGATGGCGCTGAGACAGGTGAGTCTGTGCAGCTCCCCCCTCCCTGGTCGCCACCCAGACTGCGGCCTCTGGGCTTGGACTGCGTGGTCGGCCTGCTCTATGACCCCCGTGCAGCCCTGTGGGCCGGCAGAGACACCCGGGGTCTTTTCTACAGAAGGGGGCAGCTTGAACACCAGTGACCAGCCTCTGCCCTCTACCCACTGTGGACCTGCAGGACAGACAGACAGCTCCCCTGTGGGTGTCTGAGCCCTTAGCTCTTTGCAGACATAGAAAATCCCATCTTTCTACACTTAGGGGCCCTGGATGGCATAGGGGTGGCTGGGCCGGGGCTGCTGTGATGAAGACGCCCCGGGGGGCATCCCTGCCCAGGCTCACTGGGAGTTGGGACTGACCTGGTGCAGTGGTTGAGCAGTGGCTGCTATGCAGGGATGCTCACTGGACATCTGCCCTCCAGGAGCATCTCCCCATCCTCCCCAGGATTGGGCCGTGGAATCCTGGATCAGCACAAGCAGACCTGGCAGCCGGGCGCCATCCAGTGCTGCGGGCTCCGGCAGAGAAAGTGTCTGGTCATGGAGGCAGCTCGCTGCACGTTGTGTGGACCAGCTCTACAGACAGTGCGCGGCATATCACGCCCCAGAGGGGCCCCCCAGGGCACGTCGTCAACCTGAGGCATGCCGTCACCAGCACAGACAACTGTCAGCGGCATGACCGTCTTCTGTCATGTCTTCCCTCCCCGCTGTAGGCTCCTGTGAAGCTCGCGCTGTGGCCCACCTCCGCCCTGGGCATTACTGATGGACAGGAAGATGCGGGAAGCGTCCACGCTGGCTGCTCCAGCAGCAGAAGGAGGACTGCAGCCCCCTGCCCTCCCCTGTGCCCCGAGACCTCCCTCAGGCAGGGAGCTCCCAGGACAAGTGGCCGAGGTGGCCATGCACCTGTTCTCCAGAAACTGACCCCCTGTAGGAGCCCCACACAGGCCCGAGAGGTGGCAGGGTGGACCCCCCCCCCCCATGGCCAGGCCCCTTGTGCATTGGTGGGCAGTTACTAACAAGTCCCTGTCACCCCAGGGCTTGGATGACTCCAGGACCATGGCTTCCCCACAGCCTTTCTGGAGCCCTCAGAGGCTGGGGTGACTGACCAGGTTCGCATTTGAGTAGGACTTCCTCCTTCCCGGCTGGCTGGCCCATCAGACAAGGTGTCCCTGCCCGTGTGTGCCCCTCCCCCCCCCTCTCCTAGCAGGCATAAAGGAAGGGTCCCCAAATCTTAGCCACTTGACCAAAGAGCCATCCGGAGCCAGAGGTGTGCCCAAGGGTAGCAGTTCTACTACAGAAGGGGGTCTGCCTGCACCCCCAGAGTACATGGGCCTCTCTTTTTAGTAGTAGAATCTAGTTTCCAATTTTATTTGAGTTGCTTAAACACATGCACTGCCTGTATTAACTGCGCCACAGGGGAAGGGGCAGATGATGGCATCCCGTGCGCGCACGCTTTATAAACCAGTGAGATTTCCAGCCAAGACTGTGTGTGTGTCCTTGTGCGAGCGCGCCCACCGCCTCCTGCACCAGGCTCACTGCCGACTCGCCTTGCCAGCCCCGTGGGGCACAGGTGGCTGCTCCGAGGTTTCCAGGCCTCTGGTGCAGGTCACAGGGAGCGCTTGCCAGCCCGTTCCGTTCCCCCAGGTTCTGTCAGAGGAGGGAGGGATGCTGGAAGCAGGCTTGGCGGCCCCTAAGACCTCCACCCACCCCCACCCCACCCCCCCTCCCTGGCATGCACATGCTCAGGAGATATCCCGCCCAGGGGTTGGTCTTGGGGGTGTGGTGGGCCAGGCGGGCATGACCCGCACCCAGCAAGCGTTCTCTAGCCATGTTGAGCCAGCGCATAGCGACCCTCGAGGAGAGGGTGGGGCTGCCGCGCAGGTCCCGGTTTGCATCTTCACGAGAGCAGACAGCCGTTGCTGGAGGGCTTGAGCTCCGACCTTTCCGTTAGCAGCCGAGTGCTTAACCCGCTGCACCACCAGCTTGGCCCCCGTTGTGCTTGGCAAAGCGGATTCTCTGACCTCTTGGCTTGGGGAGGGGCCTGGGCCAAGTGTCCAGCCCAGCCCACTCAGCATGACTCCATCTATTCAATTTCACCTGCGCCCCCTCCCCCCACCCCCCAATCTGGAAAAGGGAGCTGAAAGCCGGGCCCCACCCCCGGCACATGTGATTCGGAGCCAATCCTGTCTCCATGGAAACCAGCCCTCCTGTTTTACGAGCAGCGAGCTGCTGGAGTGTCGGGTTCCTTCCTTAAGTGGTGTCCTTTGTGAAGACGACAAAGCGGGGAGTGCGCACGCGCAGCAGACGGGGCCACCCGGGTGCCCAGGCCTCACCTGCGTGAGAGCCCCGGTCCCATGAGTGGGGCTGGAGCAGGCACCCTGCGCCTCCCGCTGGTCCCCATCTCTCTGTCTGTACCCCCGAGAGGGGATGGAGCTGCCCCTATGCGTTTCTGGGTCTGTGAATCCTTGTCTGTTTCCTGCAGAGTGGCCAGGGACTCCACTTGCTGGCCTTCTGGGATGTGGTCCCAATCTCGAGGCCTGGTGCGTGGTGCCACCGTGACAGGAAATACCTGGTTCCCCAGTGCTCAGCCAGTCGAGGCCCAGTGAGGCTGCAGCTCCCCGTCTTCCCATCATTTCCACACCCCTCAAGCCTGTCAGTCCATCAGCAGTTCTGCTGCCACAGGCCAGACCACCAGCAGGCCGTGGCCTCCAACCACCATGCAGCGCCGGGCAGTGTGCCGGCCATCTAGGCTGCTTGGGGGCTGCTCTGGCAGTTTCCACTTGGACGGCCCTGTGTGACACAGCAGGGGTTCCTGGATGGCTTCCTGGGTGTCATATTTATGGGAAGGAGACATAGTGGCTTAGTGGGAGTGACACTGAGCTACCAAGGCAAGCGTGGCAGTTCAAACCCACCAGCTGTGCTCTCCGAGAACAAGGAGGCTGCCTGCCCTTGTGGGTGTTCACCGTCTTGGGAACCTATACAGGGCTCTGCAATGGGCCCTGTATAAGGAAATAACCCCTTCACAACAAAAATAGTCTTATGGAAATGAAGGAGAGATTTTAATTTTACTTTATGGCTGAGAATAAGTACAAGCTTTTAAAAATCATTTGTGGCAGTCATGCAATCATGTCAGTTTCAGAGTTAGGAGTGTAGGGGTAGAGTCTAGCCTGTCCATCTGGAGATGGCCAATGAGACCTCTGTGTGGGTATGGCTTTTTCGTGAAAATTCAGGGAAATTTTGTGGCATTTCCCATTGGAAATGGGAGACTTAACAACTCAGTTCCTGGGAGACGTTCTACTGACAAGACCCAAGACTCAGTCCCTGCCAGACACGACAGCCGATGAGACACATGGCAGCATGCTGATAGACCCTGAGCCCTGGACACTGGAGGAGCCACGGGGAGGCCCCTGCCAGCGCTGAGATGCCTCTACCACCACTGGATACACAAGCCTCTGCGCCCACCGGCCTGTGATTGCCCTGGCGTCGTTGCATGTGCTTCGTGAGTCTGAAGAGGACTTCTGGATTGGTATCAGACATGTGGACTAATAATATTGGACTTAGGAACTTAGACTAGACTGGGTTGGGATGCTTCCTCTATGTTCCATTCCTCTTGTATATAAACCTCTTCCTTGTATGCATATGTGTGTCTATGAATTTGTTTCTCTAGTCTGCCAGCACTAACACCATTATTAGTACTTTAATATCCCATTGACCCCAGGAAGCATCCCCCCACTCCCACCCCACCCTCTGAAGAGAGCAAAGTAGTGTCAGCATGTCCTAACACAGGGCAGGGTGGGTAATGCCTCCTGAGAGCCGACGGCGGAGAGAGGAGAGGCAGTGGGTGAGTAGGTAGGTAGGTAGGTAGGTGGTGGGTAGATGAACCCCAAGCCCACCACCATGAAATTGCTTGCAACCCACAGGCACCCTCCATAGGGTTTCTGAGGGGGTTGCAATCCTTATGGGGATCGACAGCCGCATCTTTCTCCCAGGTCCCAGGGGATGGCACTGAACTGGAAGCCCTTTTGTTTAGGCCCATGCCTGATCCACAGGGCCGCCACCACCGACGGTACCACTGAGTCGTTCCAGGCTCACTGCAACCTGCAGGACTGACCACAGCTGCCCTTTGTGGTTCCTGGGACGACACTTCTTCACAGACAGGAGTGACGGCTTCTTCCTCCTCTGCGGGGCAGTGGGTGGACTTGAGCCACTGACCTTGTGGTGAGCCGCTCATTGCTTAGCCCAGTGTGCCCAGGGACCCTCCAGCAGAGAGAAAGCGCAGGGTGGTGGCTGGTGCCGAACTGGCCCTGAGGCGTGGAGAACTGGCTGTGTGGCCAGTTCTGTGCCATCAACAGCGGTGTGTGTGTGTGTGGTCTGACTCTGGGATCTCCCTCCTCGCTGACCCCTCCTTCTCGAAGCATCATGTCCTCTCCCAGCCGTGGGCGTCTTGACCATACACTCAAAGCAAGCCTCCCCAGCCCTCAGTGTCCTGGTCTGATTTGGTTTGTTGTTGCCTGGTTAGGGGAGGAGATCTCCAGGGGACCTGCGGGCCTATAGGCCAAGGCTTACTGCAGTGGGATGTCTCTGGGTCCTGAGTTTGGGGAGCTGGTTCTCTGACCCTCTGAGCTTGAACTGATCCCTGTAGGTTGAGGCTTACAGCACCATGGCATGCCCTTAGTGCATTTACAAGGGGAGCTAAAAAGAACAAGCTCTGCTGGGTGGCGTTTCTGTGACATGTTTCCCCACCAGGCGAGTTAGGGCACCCTGTGGTGTCACCTGGGGAGGCGGTCTCTGGTCACAATGACTTTTTTTCTTCATAAAAGCAGTTTCTGCTAGCACCTCGGTTTTTGTGATGGCTAAGTTAAGATAACCGCATATAGCTCTGAACCTTTGCTTCCTGCTCAGGAAAAAATGCATCCATCAACTTCCCGAGTGGACAGAAATGTCCATGAAATTTGTACCTTTGTGCTCAGACCCATGATGGACCATTGAAGAGATTGGAAAGTTTTCCAGACTACCTGGGAGCTTGGTTCAGAGAATTTTAATGGGAAATTTGGGAGAGAGAAGGGCCGCTGAGAAATTTGTGTCTCGGGTAAAAGACTGTCGAGTGGAAATATGCCGTGCTTTGAAAGAACAGCTTCTAAGCGACCCAGATTTCCCCCCAAGGTCGTTACTCTTGATTGTCCAGGTAGACTAGGAAAACAAATTCATAAAAGCACATGGATAGGAAAGGGTTTTATGTGCAAGAGCAATTGACTAGTGAGAAAACATCCTAGCCAGGTCCAGAACAAGTCCATAAGTCCCAAATTAGCCCAAATGCCCTATCCCAAGGTATAAATAACTCTTCAGACTCCCAAAACAAATGCAATGATGCTGAAGGCAGAAAGAGCACAGGCCAGTGGGTGGGAAGTGTGGATCCAGTGGCAATGGAAGCATCTCATCACGTGGCTCCTCCAGCTTCCAAGTCTCTGGTGGCATCAGCATAGTTCCATGTGGCTTGTCATCAGACATGTCTCACAGGGAGTGAGAGAGAGAGAGAGAGTCCTGCCTCCAAGGAGGAATACAGGAGTTCCCAGAGTCCTCAGGACAAGGGCATGCCCATACAGAAGTCTAATTGGCTATGACCTGATTGATTGACAGGCTAGACTTCACCCTTTCACTCTTAATCCTCTCAAATTGACAAAATGATTATATAACAATCACATTACTGGTGATGAGACATCATGCTATTCTTACAACCCCAAACAAGTCAGTCACCTCACCCCCCAACAGCTCATCAAGTGAAATCAAAGGTCAAGACGAAGCTTATTTGTGTTTTTGATGTGAGGGGGATAGTGCATTTGGAGTTCATTCCACCAGGTCAGACAGTTGGTTAAGCTTTCAATTTAGAGGTTCTGAAAAGATAGTGTAACACTGTGTGACACAAAAGGCCTGATTTACGGCAGATGAGGGACTGCTTTTTGCCACCAGGACAGTGCACCTGTGCATGCAGCATCTCAGTGAGCCAGTTTTTGACAAAAACCAACATGCCTCTGTTGCCCCCACGCACCTTACTCAGCTGACCTCGCACTGTGCGACTTCTTTTTTTTTTCCTGGAATGAAGAGGTACATGAAAGGACAGCACTTTGACCATGCAGAAGAAGTGCAGAGAAAAACGAGGGGGTGCTGTCAATCATCCAAACAGGTGAGTTTGAAAAGGGTTTCCAAGTATGGAATCTCAGGTTTGACAAATGCATTGAGTGCAATGGAGAGAACTTTGAAGGTGATAAGGTGGTTTTGTAGACAAATTTGAATACATAGCTTTGGGGGAAACCTGCATTTGGAGTGTGGGTACCCCCCTCGCCATATAGGTGGCACTGAAAGAACTAGCCCTGATGGAACAGCTAATTCCTGAGCATCTCTTGTTGGTACTGTAACCTGTTAAAATCCTGAACAAACCTCTTCACCGTGACTATTGCTGTGCGTTCTGTGTGGTGAACTATCGACTCTGGGTGAAATCACCAGGAGGAAGATGGGACCTTCTACCTCTGTGAAGAGTTGACAGTGTCAGAGCCCACAGGAGCAGTTCCACACCAGCCCCGCAGAGGCTCTGAGTGGGCGTGGGTTTGCAGAGATGTGACGAGACGTGGAGAGTGCTGTCTCACAGCTGCACCACTCTAAACCACACGGCGTCCCTCCTGCTGTTGGAATGACTGCCTCCTGATGGCTGTGCAGCTTTCTGGAGCACAGTGGCGTGTCCTGGAATTCCCCCTCCGCCCCGTGTGGCACGTGGTTTGGGATGAGCCACAGCGTGGGATGTCTTGGCAGAGCCTAGACAGTACACACAGGAAGTATCTTCCTGAGCTTCTCTACTGTCAGGCTAGAACCATCTGACGTCCCTCTTCCATGAACTTTCGTGAACCTAGTGTGAAGTTTTGACTGATGAAGGTCAAAGATTCCAGCCCTCAGGACGGATTATACCCTGACCCAAGGGGAAAAGAGTCTCACAACTGGGCCAATAGGCAGAATTATTTTTTAAGTGGAGAAAATATTGCAGTTGTCAGAGATTGCATTTTACTTCAATCCACAGTTAATGCCCATGGAAACCTGGGGTCATTACAAAAGTTCATGTCGACTTGAAGATTTAAAAATGTAGGGGTGGAGTCTAGCCTGTCAGTCAAGTCACAGCCCGCCTCATAAAGGAAGGTCCTGGGAACCTGCCCCCACCCTCCCTCTGCCTTCACCTTCCTGTTGAGCCCCGCGAAGGCCTGCATAAGCCCTGTGATGCTTCCACTGCCGCTGGGTCTACAAGATTTTCCACAACTGCCCTGCGATGTTTCTGCATTCAACATCATTGCATGTGCTGCAATGAGTCTAAAGAGGGATTTATGGACTAGTATTGACACATGGGGTAAGATGGGACTTAGGGACTTGATCTGGACTGGGCTGGGATGTTTCCTTAATGTACAATTACTTTTGGACATGAAGTTCTCTGGGACACACTTGTCGGTGTCTCTGGATTCGTTTCTCTAGTCCGCCAGATGAGCACTTGGCTCACAGCGACGGCTGACTGGCTGGCTGCGAGTATGAGCTCAAGCAGGACTTGTGAATGTGGAGCCATGTGGGAAACAAAGATTTATCCCAACTTCTCTCCCCCAAAGATACGCCAAACATTAGAGGCTCTTGGCCAACACACAGTGGGAGGTCAGCAGTGGGAACCCACCAGCGGCCCGTGGGAGAAAGCTCATAAAGATGGCGGCCTGGGGAACCCCACAGGGGCTCTGCATGGCCACAGGGGTACACATTAAGTGAGGCGCACCCCTAACACTGGGGCTAGCACGAGGGAACACATTGATCCAATGCTTGTTTGGGGGTCCCAGTTGTGGCTTCTCTGGGTTGTAAGACCGTTACCCACTCTGGGGATGTGTTTGCCTGAGAAACGGGCCCTTCCAGTTGTTCCAGGGAACTTCATAAATATGGGCATATATCAAAGAGACTAGGCCTACTGGTCCGCTACAAGGTATCCCAAGATGCTGGCCCATAGTCACCACCCAGGCCAGACTGGCGAACCATTTGAGACCACTAGGGAGGCATTGGCTGAAGGACAAAGTGCAGAGGTCAGAAGAGGAAGGATGGAGGAAGGGGCGGATGGGTATGGGGGACGGGTCGACGTGGGCTGGATCGCCATGTGGTGGACTTGGAGGTGAGACTGTGGTTCGCCTCCACAAGCTCCATGAGACTGATAGCAACGTGTCTGGAACACAGTCCATAGGTGGCCTCCTCGTGTGCCCTCTGTGCTGGCCTCACTGTCCCGCAGGTCCGGGAGAGAGAGGGGCCACGGACGGAGCCTTAGGATAACGTGGGCTGCAGGACTCTCATTCCTCCAGAGCCAGGCCTGGGCAACCCCTGTTTCCAAGAAGCCTGTTTTGGGGGACAAACAGTCCTGGAGGAAGGCTTTGGGGAAACAAAACTCCATTCCAACATTTGCTGACCCCATTAAGGATGCTGGCTAAGGCACTTCTGTGCTCAGGAGCTTGGTGGCAGGAAAATTCAGCATTCCCTCGCTGACGGAAAGATGGGGGTTTGGATCCGTCCACCCAATGCTTGCCCTAGAGAAGGAGCTGGCCACTGGCCCTGTAATGATGGCTGATGGAGCGGACCCTCCGGGCAGGTCCTCGAAGGCCTGACCCCAACAGCAACAGCGGAGTGCTGTCCCCTGAATGCCGGCCACTGTCCCACATTGGCCAGTGCTCCCTGGACCTGACAGGAAAGAGACTGGAAAGAGACTGACAGGAAAGAGCGTGGCACGGGAAGTTATGGTAGTTACCCAAGGAGGCCTGGGGACACAGCAGCTGAGCACCCAGCTGCTCCCTGATGGGCCCGCAGCTCCCACATACGCAGTGGCTCTGTGGGACACCAGCCATCAGGGGGACAGGACACCCTCCTCTGCCCCGCAGGGTTGCTGCGGGCTGAGGGATGGATGGGTGGATGGACGGACGGACAGGGGCCCCCACGACAGCAGCACCACACAGCCCAGCTCAGAGGCCGCCCTCTGGGTTCCTTGTCCTGCTTCCCCTGGGCCTTCTGCCCTGGTGACTGGGGGACTCTGCGCCTTCACGCTGGATGCTGACGAATTCCACACCCAGCAATCGCCCGTCCCTGTCTGGGTGCTTGGCTGCTGGCTTCCCACGTGGTTGGACCCAGCTGGGCTGTGCAGGCGCCGTGGTCCATGTCCTTCTGCCAGGCCCCCTCTCCAGGCCCCTCAACAGTACGGCATGCAGGTCACTGACACGCCCCTCTGCTGTAGCCCCGGCTGCTCCCAGCCCGCCGCCGCCGCCACCCGGACACCTCGAGACCTGGGCATCTGCGTCTCCCGCGCTTGTCCCAGTCTGAGACCGCTGCGCAGGCACCGAGGGGTGGTGATGGCCATTGGGGTAGCTCTTTTTGAACAGGTCCATGGACGTCACGTCCATGAACGCTTGAGCGCGAGTCTGTGTGTGGCTGCCTGCTGCTCCAGCCAGGGGCACTCCCAGGACAGCCGCGATCACCCGCTCCCACGTGCCCCACAGCATCCTGCTCCAGCCCGTGGTCGCAGCCTCTGCGTCCGGCCCTCTCTCGAGGGCCTTCCTCTTTGTGCTGCCCCTCAGCTTGACCAGGCACGATGTCCTTCTCCAGGGACCGGTCTGTCCTGAGAAGATGTCCTGAGTAGGTGAGACTGAAACTCCATGCCTCTGAGGAGCATTCTGGTTTGTTTGTTTTGTGCGTGCAATCTTCGTCCCCAGCATCCTCATCTGAATACGTCCGTCCTTCTGTCCTCCGCATCAGTGTCCAGCTCGCACAAGCACAGGAGGCTATTGAAAAGCCATGACTGGACTCAGATTCACCTCGGTCCTCGAAGTGACAGCCTTGCTTTTCAATGCTCGAAAGAGGTCTGTGCGGCCGACGGACCCAAAGCAGCACCTCCGTGACCTCTTGATCACTGCTTCAATGAGCGTGCACTGCAGATCTGAGAGAGCCGAAGTCCTCGACAACTTCAGCCTTTTCTCCGTTTCTGGTCATGTTACCCATTGGATCTTTATGGCAGTGACATCATCTCCTGTCAATTCGGGAAGGGGTGGAGTTTAGCTTGTCAATCAGGCCATAGCCAATGAGGCCTCCCTGTGGGCATGGCCTCCTGGGGATTCTGGGAACTCCTGTCTTCCTCCCTGGAGGCAGGAGACACTCTGCTTCATCTTCCTGCTGACAAGCGACATGGAGCCACTCGGATGACAGCCAGAGCCCTGGAGCTGGAGGACCCACATGGAGACCCCGGCCGGCACTGAGATGCTTCCACTGCCACTGGAGCCCCGAGGCTTCCCACCCACTAGCCTGTCCCCTTCGTGCACTCGGCACCATTGCATGTGTTGTGTGAGTCTGAAGAGGAGATTGTAGACTGGTCTGGGACATATGGCTAGTACAGACTGATGGACTTGATCTGGATCTGACTGGGATGCTTTCTTAATATTCAATTGCTCTTTCTATAAATCTCTCCCTGGATTTGTTTCTCTAGTCAACTCAGACTAACACTGTCTTCCTTACATCGAGTTATAACCCTTACTGAAGTCCACAATCCTTGATTTTCTCCAAATCCTTATTACTCTCAGCAAGCAAGCTTGGGCCATCTGCATACTGCAGGCGGTTAATAAGCCTTCCTCCGATCCTGATGCCACAGTCGTCTGCGATGTAATCCAGCTCCTCTGATGATCTGCTCAGCACGCACATTGAACTAGGATGGAGACAGGATCCATGTACAAGTCCCCCAAGAGTCCAGCGAAGCGTTCTGAACCCCCATTTTCATAGTTTGTTATGCTTCACACAGTCGAGTGCCTTTGCCTGGTCTTTCCTGTATTCTCTGGTTTCAGCCAAGATCCGTCTGACGTCAGCACGAGAGCCCGCGTTCACACTCTACTCTGAGTCTCCGGCAGCTCCCTGTCAATGTACTGCGGCGACCGTTGTTGGACGATGTTCAGTCTTTGTGTAAACATGCTTAATGATGCCCCCTCCCACTCCCAGCTGCCATCTGGTCGCTCTGACTCCAGGGAGCAGACGGTCTCATCTCTCTCCCTTGGAGCAGCAAGTGGCTTGAACCACTGGCCGTGCAGCTGGTGGCACTCACTCACCGTGTGGCTCGTGTTCTTGGGTACAAATCCAGGGCTCAGCTTACTAGGACATGGTGCAGGTGTAGGGGGAGGGGGGGTGGCTGGGACATGCAGGTACAACGAAGCCCTGGTGGAGCTCTGGAGTAGGCCTTGGTCTGCTAACTACAAGGTGGGGAGTTCAAACCCACCTGCAGCTTTGCAGGAGGAAGACGAGGCTGTGGCTCCTGTGAAGACCGGCAACCTTGGAAACCCTGCACAGGGTCGCATTGAGTCAGGACCCAGGCGACGGCAGTGGGCTGGGGTTGGGGATATGTTGACTGTTAGGTTAAGGGCCCTGCCTGGTGGTGCAGGAATGAAGTGCTCTACCTCTAATGGAGAGGTCAGTGGAAGAGACTGGTGAGCTGCTCCCCTAAAGAAGGGGGCCTGGGAAGCCACATGGGTGTTCTGGGGCTTGGGTGGTTGTGCCTGTGTCTGAGGCCCTCTGTGGTTGAGGGCCGTCTGTCCATGCCAGACTGCAGCTTGGCATTGGTGCCTCCTCTCTCTCCCCCTGGGTTTGGTCTGGGGTCAGGTGGAAGTCAAAGGGCCTGGCGGGGGTGGGGGGAGTTCAGTGCTCAGCCAACAAGAGAAGGCCAACCAGCCTGGGGCCTGCTGCTGTCAAGACTGAGTACAGCGTCCTGCAGGGCAGCAAGGAGAGCTGTCCCAGGCTGCCTTGTCCCCCACCCCCCACCCCAGGGGTGTCCAGTGGACTCAGCATGCTGACCTTGTGATTAGCAGCCTGACACCTAACCCTCTGCACCACCAGGGCTCCGTCGGCGAAGACCACCAGCTGGAGACCCTCGCATCATGCAGAGCTCCCGCGTCTCCGGGCACGTGGGACTTTCTGAGCAAGTGGCCATGGCTAGCTCATCCCAGTGGCGCCCTCCGTATCCCGGCCAGCAGCCAGCGACCAGCGGCTCCACACCCCAGCACAGTGCCGGCTGCTTTCCTGGGCTCAGCCGCCCAGCGTGCGCCAGGCCTCTCACGGGCACAGTCTGTCCCATGTTTCTGTTGACACACACAGAGCTGTGTCCCTCGGATCTGTGCCGGCGTGGTGGTCCTCATCCTAGAAATAGGAGGGTCTGTCAGCCCGTGTGCAAAGGCTTCCACAGACACAAGATTCCTACACATCTCCGTGGCTGCCGTGGCTTTCTCTGCTTGGAGAGAAAGCCTTCCTGAGGCAGTTACAGTTTATTGTGCCAGCCTGGCCGATAGGCACATCTGGAGGTAATTGAAGGGCAGAGAGAGATAAATGCCTCTGTGAGCCTCGCCTTTCTAGTTCTCAGGTCTCTTATTCTCTGATGGTCGGACCAGGGTGCAGCTGCCTTAGCCAGTTCCCTGCTTCAGCTGGCCAGGCTCACTTCCTGTGAGACATCCCTGAGGAGAAGCCACATGGACCTACCCTGGTGCAGCCCTGGGTGCTGAAGCAGCCGCGGGGAGACCCTGCCAGGGCTGAGATGCTGACACGCTCCCTGATTCAGCTTTTCTCCTGTGGTCGGCATCATTGTGTGTGTTTTGTGAGATGGAGGAAGACGTTGTGGATCGGTGTTGGACATATGGACTAATGTTAGGTCTTGGACAGCACGGGGCTGTGATGCTTTCTGATAGACACTTACCCTTTATATAAAACTCTCTCTTATATCCATGTGAGTTTCTGTGGGTTTTTTCCCCTTGTCTACCCAGACTCACACACTTCTCCAATGCGCTAACACACCGGTCTGATTGCTTTCTGCTCCATCTGTTTCTGCTTCTCGCAGGGAACCCTGCGAGTAACACAGGCCTATCCCCGCCCCCTGGCTTGCCCCACACGAGCTGCAGCTTCTGGTCAAGGCCCTTCCTTTTGGGTGAACTACATGAAAATAAAAGTTACAAAGGAATTTGCACCTCTGCGTTCCAATTTCTGCCTGCTTGAAGAAAGGCTATCTTGATATCTGTGCATCTATGAAAGCGTTCGGGATACCTAGGAGGCTTGTGGCAGAGCAGTGTCTTTGCATCGGCTTCCCACAGAGCTTTCTAAGCCCGTGCCCGTGGAGACAAGCCTGCTTGGTTTTTTTCTTCTCCTGTAGAGGATTACCAGCAGCAGAAACTTGGTACATTTTCTTTTCTTGGGGAGATGACATTTTTAAGAATCCACTTCTCAAAAACAATGACCTTTCATAAAAACACTAGAAAAGGAAACCTCCGCTGTGTGGTGGGGCTCGCAGTGAGCCCACAGAGCAGATGAGCTGATGCCCGTCCCGCGCCGCCCTCCGCCCCTGTTGTGTTTGCGCCCAGGGCTGTGGCTGTGTCCCTCTGTCCGTCTTGTTGAAGGCCTTGCTCCTTGGTTCTGACCTTGGACTTGATCAAGGGTCACCTCCTTCTCCAGGGACGGCTCATCAGGATACAATGGGACGTTCCCAAGAGCCGGTGTTCTTGATGCAGCCGCTCTGGCCAAGGTGTTCCTGACGAAAGGCTGGGATCTGATCCTCAGATTAGACACGCGATCAGGAGTCAAGTTTCTGGGCAGGAACATCAGGGGGGAGCACTCCCCTCTGTGTTCTCAGTGACCTTCCAGAACCCTGGGGCCCTCCCTCCTGTCGGCATCCTGCTGCTGCTCCAGGGAACTAGCCCTCGTGGCACTGTGGCTAAGCGTGGCTGCCAAGCAGCAGGTCGGCAGTTTGGACCCACCGGTTGCTCCTCAGGAAGCAGGCGAGGCTGTCTGCGGCCGTAAAGACGCCAGCTTTGGGGACCCCGTGAGATGGCTCCTACAGGATCTCTGGGAGTCGGCGTCCGCTGGCCGACAGCAGGCTTGGTTGGGGTGTGGATGTTTCTACTGAAGTCTGCCTTGCAAGGAGCCGCTTCCCCCAAGGTTGAACTGGTTGTCTGTTTTAGACGCTCCTGGAAGGAGAAGAGTGGCAGAGCAAGCTCCCGGAATGTCTGCTGGCCCAGGGGCTCTTTCTGAGGGGAGGGGTGGGGGTGGCAGCCTCGAGCAAAACGCTCACTCTTCTTACAGCTGGGGCAACGATCCTAAAAGTCTCCAAACAGAGTCCACTGCCAGATGTCGGTTCTGACCCAGAGGGGCCCCACGCGAGAGGAGAATCCAGGTGATCTTGACAGGAGCAGACGGTCTCGTCTCTCTGCTGGGGAGCCCCCGGTGACTTGAGCCAGCAATCTGCTAGCCACCAAGTGCTTAACTCCTGCACCACCAGGGCACCCAGGCCATTGACAGGGGAGACAGGCATCAACTTGGAATCACTTTCCTGAAAGATGCCATCAGGACCAATTGCCCTTTTGAATCACAGTGACATTTTGCACAAGCAGGTGCCATATTGGATCATCATACCCAAACAGCCCCTTGAGTCTGAGCACCACGCACACACATGCTCACACAGGAACGCACATGCACACACATATGCAGGGACACATACACCCAAGCACACACGTGCATGGACGCATACACACAAGCACACACACATGCACACACACACACATGCTCATGTAGGCACACACGTGCACACACTCGCACAGGGGCATGTATGTGCAGAGACCCCATGCACACCCACAAATCCAAAGCAGACATACCAGAGTGCTGCCCCCACACCAGCCTCCTGGGGCTTTTGTGCTGCCGGCATGCTGGCCCCTTCCACCCAGGTCACCTCAGCTCCACCCGAAGCCACTTCCATACCGAAGGGCCCCTCGCTGGGCGTTTGTCTGGGCTCCCCGCAGTGCCGAGGGGCAGGGCAATCCCTCACTGTGCTGAGCGCACACATGGTTCCCACCTGCCCCCTGCGAGTGGCAAGCCCATGGGCCTGGGATGTTCACCCCTTGTCCTCGTGATGGCATCAGGCACCAGGCCTGGGCCACGGAGGCGTGCTGCGGCGACTGATGGAAGAGGAGTGCAAGGTCTGTCAGGGCCAGCTTCTGCAAGGCTTGTTCCCTGGAGTTGTCGTGAGGGAGGAGGAGGCAACGGTAGCCTGGGCGGCTGCTCTGCAGCACCTGCTGCCTCCTGGGCCAGAGACAGGATTTGGCGGGGCCTGGCCCCCAGGGCTGCACGTGTGTGCATAAAATGCCATCAAAGGATCTCGTCGGGTGGGTGGGGGGGGGGAGTGCAGAACAGTCCAAATCCTCATGGAATCCAGACTTTCTGAAGCCCAGGGAGCTCGGCCGAACTGCTGAGAGTGTTGCCTTGAGGTAATTTTAAAATCTTAAGTGGTAAATGAAAATCTGGCCGCAGAAGTTTTCTTTGAAACAATCTCTAAACAATCTCCACTCAGTTAGTGGAGCGTCTGCGTTGAAGAGCTGTGGAGCGGGGTCAGACGTGAAGGGGTTGGGGG